>JAVJIF010009571.1:0-157455 GCA_038442645.1 Agave tequilana
GCTTGAAACGATGGAAGAAAGGAGGAGGGTACATCAGTGTCACTCTCAACATAAGCCTCTCTCTCTTACTTACATGAATCTTCATCTAACCTAAGCTTAAATACAAATTACATAAAAAGAAAAGAAAAACCTAAACTACAAGAAATGAAAACTAGGCTAAATCCTATCTCTGCATGATCGATCCATTTTCAGTGCAAATACTGGCTTTTTTTTAGGCAAAAAACCAACCTACAGGATCCCGGGAAGAGTGGGGGAGCAAACGCTCCCCCTAACTCCTTAACCAAGCCGCGGAAACACGGCTTTGGTCATGTTTCCGCGCCAGGGTGTGGCCAGGTGGCCACACCCTGTTGGTGGGTCTCCCCGGCATCTCGTTCTGTCTTTATCTTGTGTTGGATTTGCAGTTTAGCTCCGAGATTTTGAAGAAATGGCCGTTGATCCTTACTTCAACCGATCAATTCTGAGAGGATTCTTCTAACCGTTTTCAACCTTTTGATTTTGTCCTGATTCACTGAGTTCGAATTAATTCTGATTTAATTCAGAATTTGGTGGCTTTTGGGCTCATTTCTCTTCACTCTCCTTAAGGAATGGGCCCAAATAATTAAACATTTAATTAGGACAATGCAGACTTTATTCTATAATAAGTATGAAATATGATACTAAATGTGCAACATTAGCGACCATCACTCATGATTATCACATTATTATCATGTTATACACCAAGTGATCATACTCATGTTTCAAGCAAAGTGCTCATGTTGTATCAATTATGTTAATCCCCGTTAACAGATCATCATGGTCAAATCCTAATAATTGGACAACTTATAGTGAATAGGAGAAACTGATGGATATCAATATAGGTAGTGTTTCCTATGGTCAAATGTTATGCAACTTGAAACTTTTGGTTCTACCTGAGGGTCAGTAGGTGTTCCCATGGTGTTTACTGACACTCCTACTCAAGGTTCCATTCCTGTTTGGGCGTATAAGTAAGTTCCATCTGCTTAGCGATAGGGTCCAGCTCAGTACTGGACACTCATGAGGTTGTTATCACGGATATGCACGGGGCACATTCTAAACATAGTTCATTGATCCTCATCAGTTTCCAAATAACCAACCTTGCCCATTCTAAACATAGTTCATTGATCCTCATCAGTTTTCAATAACCAATCTTGTCTTATCATATGTGAAAGTATATGTACTGGGTCGTAGGGACACATCCCAGACAAACGGGTCAGACGAGTATTAATAATATTATAATAATCTTGTTTATATTTGTATTCTATTGATTTAGTACTGATTCCTTGTTATATTGCTTTGTTGTGATTAGTCTATGCTTGTATGACTTGAGTATACGACACATTTTTCAGGACATGTATGTTTGCCTATGCATGCCACTTGGCTTCTTTTTTAATACTTGTTGGTTTACTTTCTGACAGCCCTGAACTTGCATGTTTAGATCTCAGAGTGTGGGGCGAAGTGGATCCTTCAGAGGAAGACCAAGCTTTTCTTGTGGATCAAGCGGATCAGCAGTAGACCTTTCTTGATCTACCTCCTTTAGACCCACTCGCGAGATCTCCTTTTTGCGGCTCGTGAGTATCTTTCAATTTTTTTATCTTGTGATCTTACTTTTGCATCTTCTGGTGATGTAATATTCATGTAATATTAAGTCATATTCTATGATAACTATATACTTGTGCCTTTTCCTATGGGAATGTATATTACTATCGTACTTTCATACTCTGATTCATGTACTATACTGATACTTAACATATAAGCGGGATATTCTAGCCTGTGTATGTAAGTCACAATAGTGTCCTACCTGCCAGCTGGGAGTTACAATCACTAGGGATTTTAGATTTGAAAGAAAATATGTTTTCAAAGTAGTCCACGTCTCTAACTTCAATCATAGTGTTGTTTGGATATTTCACTGATCTTAGAGTTAACTTTAAAATTAGTTAAAATTACTATTTAGTGCATATCCTATGAAGATAGCATCAATAGTCTTGGGACTGATTTTTTCTTTGATTTCGGTATTGAAACCTTAAGCAACACAACCCCAGACTTTGAAGAATTGGATGTTAGGAGTTCTCCCTTTCCAACGTCCATAGGGAGTAATGTTGGAGTCTCTTTGGGGAACCTATTGAGAATAAAACAAGCAGAAAGGAGAGCTTCCCCAAGGTTCTCGGGTGCACCTAAGTGGAGTAACATTCAGTTCACTATATCCATCAGTATTTATTCTCTTTTAGCTACTCATTTGACTGAGGTGTAGTGAGGCGGTTACCTCATGAATAATGCCATGCCTTTGCAGAATCCTGTCATATCATTTGAGGTATACTCCCCCACGATCAATCTTTGGACTTGATCTTCCTTTCAAGTTGGTTCTCGGCTTCAGCTTTATAAACCTTGAACCATTCGAGGACTTCATCCTTGATTTGAGAAGATAGGTATAACAAAATTTAAAGTAGTCATTAATGAATGTCACAAAATATCTTCTACCGCCTCGGGTGAGAACTCTGTTTGAGTCACACACATTATTATTAATAAGTTCAAGGGTTCAGAATTTCTTGTGATTGAATGAAAAGGTGTTTGAAAATATTTGCCTTGAACATAGATTTCACACTTAGAAGATGAGTAAAAGAAGATTTAGGAATAAGATTCAAGTTAATCATTTTTTGATGTAATTGAAGTTGACATATCCCAGTCTTCCATGCGAGACATCAAAAGATTCAATGTTCAAAGAAACAGAAATAGAAATTTTATTATCAGAAAATTGATTACATTGAGCCGAAAAAAGCCATCACAAACAAAACCATTTCCAATAAAAATATTTGACATGAAATTACAAATTTATTATATTTCTTAACAATCTTATAGCTAACTCTAAGAAGAGAAGATCACTAATCAGATTTCTCTGAAGCGTAGGTATATGTAGGACGCCTTGAAGAGTCAGAACTTTCATTGAACTCATCCTGAGATCAATGCATCCAGTTCTCTTTATTTCTCTGGTGGAGTCATCTATCAGGATCACACTTCCTCCTTGTTATTCCTGACATTTAAGTCAGGTGCGATCAATGAAAATACGAATATTGATTCTTGAATCTAACCACCAATTCGAGAAGAAAGTGATGGAGTTGACAATAGGAATATAAGAGACTAACCAAAAGACTTGGAGTTCAGTCCACCATGTGAATCCTGTGCCTGCCATTTTCTCCGTTTCCTCTTGGTTGAGCTTTAATGGTTCCTACTTCCAATTGAAATATTTAGGCGCCAAGTGGTTGGTTCTCCTGCAGATGTACAGATCTTCCGTCTGTCTTCTGGCCAGAGGTTCAGTTTGAAGGAGGAAGAATGGGAATGCATGAAAGAAGAGGAGTGACAGAGTTTTTTTTTTTGAATTTTTGCCATTGGGATTCATGAATTTGCACTTAGGCTTATCCTCCACCAAGTTCACTTTAACTTTCATTTCTGACTTGGTTTTTAAAGTTTTGCCTATGCTAGTCTTTATGTGATCGCCTTTAGAGATTGAATAAGGGTTAGGTCACTTTGTTTATGATGGAGATCTCTAGAAAAGACTGACAAGGAAGGAGAAAGTTTATCAATGATGCAAGACATCTTGTAATCGTCGAAAATTAATTTTCTTTCAATTGAAGATGCTGGATGTAATCTTGAAATTTGTAAAGTTGTCCATTGATGTGTTTACTATTAGTCATCATAAATTTATTGAAGGAAAATAAGGTGAATCTTTCGATTACAACATCATTGAGACTATATTCTTCCTCGAGAGTTGTCTATAGTTTTTGGCACTCTTATACTCATAATAAATGTCATATAGATTATCAGGGAATGCACAAAAAATCCTATAGATAAAATGATAGTCAATTTCTTGACTTTCAAGTAGGAGTAAGAGGAAGGAGTTGGGGAACTTTCAGCTGGTGAAGATCCAACAGGTGCTGATTTAGGGGAAGGAGTAAGAATAGAGTTATATATAGCTAAAATGAGACCTAAAGTGGTCAACCAATACTTCATCTGATTTGGCCATCTCTTAAAGTAAGTGTCAAAGAATTTCTCAGTTTGGCACTCTTAAAAAGATCTGGGTTGGCCAGTGATGAATAAGCTACCTTACTTTGTATTTCGAATTATTTGAAATGTTAGAATTTAGTTTATGTTGATAACTTTTAAATTAAGGTTTGCAGAATAACATGATGTATAGTTCTTATTTAATTATGTGACAAATAATTCTACCAAGATATAGTCTATATTAAGCAATAATAAATTATAGAAATTAAAAAATTCAATTTGTTTCTTAAAGTTGTAGAGTTAGTCAAAAACTCCAATTTTACCAGTCCAATTGGTCAGGTCGGCGTAACTCAGATGGGAGATTTTTCGCACTTGGTTCCTTAATTACATACCCACGTTGAGTACTCTTCTTTAGTTAAACACCAAATGCACAAAATTTTTGGGAAATAATGTACCCTTTTAATTTCCTAATTGATACCTAGATGAACTAGCAGGAATAGTAATTAATGATTTGCAAGAGTTTAGACAATTGAACTTTTTTAAAAAATTGTTAATTAAGCTATGGTTGGAATTTTCCAATAAAACTAGCAAGCAATAATTAAAGAGATAATTAGTTTAGTTACAAGAATACCACTGTCCTATTTAAGACAATATACTTGCAGGGTTTGGAGAATATTTTTTTTAGCAATAATCCAATCTTAAGTACAAGTAGTAAGAAATTTTACAATTTAATTTAACCAATTTTGTTTCAAGAATTAGTTGATTTGATCTTACAATAAAATTGCAATAAAATTGTAAGAATAAGGTTGTAATAAAGTTATAAGAATAAACTTTTGCAATAAGTTGTAAGAATCTGCTTGTAGAAAAAATT
Organism: Agave tequilana; assembly: GCA_038442645.1. Lineage (NCBI taxonomy): Eukaryota > Viridiplantae > Streptophyta > Magnoliopsida > Asparagales > Asparagaceae > Agave > Agave tequilana. Next base: position 4,883 of record JAVJIF010009571.1, read on the forward strand.
AAGAAACTTGTAATAAAGTTTATGCAAGGATTAAATGTTGAAAAAAAAAGAATAATAATTAGATAAATTAAACCTTGAAATAAACTTGTAAGAATATGGGAAACTTTTGCAGGTGTTACAATAAGACAAGATCTTACAGTATAAGGATTAATATAAACTTGTAATAAAGCTTGCAATGATTTTGCATCAATTTTGATCAAACTAGAACCTGTAAGAATCAATTATTTTGCATGGTAATAAGAAAATAAATTATGGTATAATTATATCCTCTTTTGATCCTTTAGGTTGTTGATTAAACTTGTACAATTTCCTAAACATGCAGTAATCTTACAAAATTAAATTAGCACAAGACAAGAATTATAGCAGTTACTCTAGCATACAATAATATGGAAAGAAATAAAGCAGAAAATCCGGCATGGAGAATTCAATCGCGATGTCGCTTTCTTAAAGGATTAAAAGCTTGTCTCCTTGTTCAGATGTTGAACCAGCCTTGTCCTCTGGCCGTAAAAGATCCCCCGATACACCAGCCCTCAGTATAGGACAATAGGCAGAACCTCTTTCTCAAATGAAAATTGTTGCCTGATGAAGAAGAAGAAAAATTCACAAAAGAATTTTTTTTTCAGGTGGCAGAAATATGACAAAGGGAGAGAGAGATATTGTAATAGATGTAGCTGTTTCATATAGTGAGAGAGGACGAGATAAGATTGTATTTATAGTAGCTCGAGCCCCCATCAGTTATAACAACCCCACAAATGTGCTCGGACGGTCAGATTGTTGGAATAACCAATCTGTTGCAACAACTTAATGGTTGCAGATCTGATTTACTGGGTCAAGAAAGCAATTAAAAAACTCGATATTATATCTCAACAAAATTTAAATTAATAGAAAATTAAGACAAAATGTCGCAGTTCAAGTACCCCTTGAATGGAACTGCATTCGTGTCCGCGGTCGTGGGCGCACCCACCAGAACTCGAACCCCACCCAACCCATGTTTGTGACAAATTTAAATACCTTGACATATCATGGAATCCTTGTCAAATTAAATGACATTCCACCGGTATAGAACATCCTGGCAATAATGCAATCTAATTCATTCTTTGCCTCTTTATTGAATGCTTGATTATGGTGTTGACCCCTCATCTTTTGGTTTACTTGGATTCCTTACACTTCTAGCACCGCACTTGATATTGACAATAAATGCAAAGTTACATTTCTAGGCATTGAAGCCTTCAATCTCATTTCTTTTGCTCGATCTCCTTTTTCATGTCGCTTATGTCATGGAGTTTAACCGTTGACACGTCTTTATTTCTTATCCACTTATCCGCATGATGGGCCTTGACTCTTGAGTATGATCCATTAAATGCTTCAAGACAATAACTTCACTTTCATTGCCAATTTCTTTCTGACTTTACCATTTTTTTCACTTTAGTTACATACTTTCAAAGAGTTGTATGATCATCAACTATTCTACTTGAGAAACTTTCTATTGAAGTCAGAAGTCATATTGCTTTAACACAACAATAATATTTGAAGAAAAGCAACATTTCATACACAATCTTATCATCAGTTTTACAATAATGTATTGAGATAACTATACACATCAATTAATTTCACAATCCTACAATAATTAATTTGACAATTCACTTATTTCACAATCCTACAATTAATCCTACTAATCTTTCTCTCTCTCTCTTCTCCTCTCTTTACCCTCTCTCTCTTTCTCTCTCTGCTCTCTCTGTCGATCTCTCTGAGAGAATGAGAGACATTAGAGAGATTGAAAGAGATCCAGAGCAGAGAGAGGAGCAAAGAGAGCATAGATAAGATATTATCTCTCTCTCTCTCTTCTCTCTTACTCTCTAACTTTCTCATTCTCTGCGCACTGCTCTCTCCCTGTTGTCTCTCCCACCATCTTTCCCTCTCTGCTATCTAACTCTCTCGATCTCTCTGAGAGGAGAGCAACGAGAAAGATCGAGAGAGTTAGAGAGCAAAGTGTTAGAGATGGAGAGAGATAGAGAACAATGAGAGAGATAGAGACATTAGGGAGAGAGAGATCAAGAGAGAGAAAGATAGAGCAATGGAGAGAGATTGAGAGAGAGCGATAAAATTACATGTGGAGAATGACGAGATCATTGCGAGAGGGTGTTGAAGAGATCGTTATGAGAGGACGACAACGAAGACGACTAGAACCTTCGAGGGCGACGACTTCGAGAAGACGATGATGAGATTGCTACGAGAGGACATCAGTGAGGTTGCAGCTTCGACAAAGCACTTTCGACGGTGAGAGGATGATGGTGAGAGGATGAATGAAGAAAGGCAGCATGTTAGGGTTCTTCTCGTTTGGAGATTTGAGAGAGAGAGAGAGAGATCAATTGTGAAGGGAAAATTGGGGATTTATGGTTTTAATTAGTAATCGGATTGGGTTCTATCCCACGAGCCCATAAACCCACAAATCTGTCAAAACGTGTCTAGGCTGAGTTTGACCGTGTCGAGCGAGTCAAAATAGTTGATTCATGCTGGACACAGATTGACAGTGTCTGACATGTATCGTTCATGTCGGATATGTGTCATGCGCGTGTTGGGCGCTATTCGACACGAACACGGCAACCCTGAGCGCGTGTCCGTGCTTCATAGCTTTTTCACTTCTCCACTTTATGATGACTCTTCTACTTCTCCACTTTATGATGACACCTTCACTTCCAAAAACTGATACCATAAACCACATTTACATTGATTTGATAGTCTAATGCACCCCCTTAAATCAAAAACTTCTTTATGTCAAGCATCTCTTTTTACCTCATGAAAATTTTGTTTGATAATGGCTTAGCAAATATATATGCTACTTGTTTAATGTGTAGCAATGCTAAAGCTCTATAGTCTTCTGCTTCACATGATCTCGAAGAAAGTGAAACCGAGTATCAATGTGCTTGCTTCTTCCATGATATATTGGGTTCTTTGCAAGTTCGATTGATGATTCGTTGATGCTATATTTTTATTTGTAGCTTTTCGCTACAAGTCTCGCATTGTACCAATCAACTTTATCATCTGTTGTGCGCATGATCTTGTATACCCACTTGACACCTATTGCCTTGTGATTTTGTGAAAGTGCTGTCAACTCTCAGGTGTTATTTTTCTAGATGGCGTGGATATCCTCTTTCATTGCTGATCGCCAAATATTCTTCTATGCCTTCTTGGAAGGTGAGAAATTCATGATCAGCATATAGGCAAAAATGATTAGTCTCTCCATCTTTTGTCTGTTCAAGGATATCCCTAATGCTTCTCATTTTGATGGGACCTTGGTGTATGGAAAATCTGTTGCTACTACTTTTCCCAAAAGATGGAGAGCCTCTCATAAGAGAGGGTATGGCATGTTGAGGAGATGGTGGTGTAACTGGTGGTGGAACCTCCTACGGGGGGATCATCAAGTTCATCCACCATGGGGTTGCTCTTTAGAAGTTTCTTCTTTGCTCCAGTTTCATGCGTCTTCTTCATTAAATATGACATCTCTACTAACTACTAATTTCTTGATTTCTTGTGTCATTCCCGAAGGATTCGAGGCTGAATTCTTCCCACTCAAATACAACCCTACAACATCCGAATAAAAGGTACACTACGTTGAAGTTGATTTATATTATTTCACGTAAGTGAAAATCAAAAATCATGTATTATGAATACTTTTTGCCCATCCATTAAATGGAGGGCCGAAATAGTGAGTTTGTTAGTTTAACGGTGTAGAATATTTGAAATCAAACAAAAATTGGTGTGTGAGGATTTTTAAGTGTTTAGGTTATGATGAAATAGTAAGATCGAGAATTTTTATGTCTACAGATGTAGATCTAAGTAATATGTTATTTTCAGTCGTCCATTTTGTGTCAAAATAAATGATTTTTATTTTTAATTACTTGAAATAATGTAGATCTTTAACAGAATGGATCTTGCATTCGAATGACGTGGGGTTGTATTTGAATGGGAAGGATTCGTCATTGAATCCTTCGAGAATGATACAAGTCTCTCTCTCTCTCTCTCTCTCTCTCTATATATATATATATATATATATATATATATATATATATATATATATATATAATATATATTTTTTTTTCCTCTACACTTCCATACTTTATTGTTTTCAAAATTTAGCATTTTACTATCCTTTATTATTACTTCGTCCCAAGTCTATACAAAATATTCTCACTTTGACAATTTTACCCCTAAGCTATCCCTAACTTATATTACTTCTTTTACCTTTCATTTTTTCTTTTCCTTCTAATAGCAATTTAACATAAAAAAAAAGAAGTGTAATAGTTCCTCTTTTTTTTAGGTACCGCATATATATCACTCAAAACATTTTTATAAGCAACGCTTTCCTTCTTTTTTATTGGTATATCAATTGATAATTTTTTTCAAATAATAAAATTATTCTTCTGAAAAGGATAATTAGTCACTTCATGTTGGATTTCCGATTTTAATAATAGCAAAATTGAAAGTAGTCTACAAATATTGCAATCAAATATCATTCTTTCCACAATATATACAATTTGAGCACACAATATAATAGAAGATTAGCTACAGAACTGTTAAGACAAGCCTGAGAACATAGAAAAAAAAAATAATATTACGTCTATATTAAGATATCTAAAATTTATCAAATCTACTATTAATCGAGAGTTCAAGACAAATATCATCAAAGGTAAAAAATAAGATAGAAAAATTGACAATATACTATCAAACAATGCCAACAAATATCATTAAGCTAACCATTCATTTCAACGAAAACACCACAAATTCAATACCACCGTCTTTAACATTGAACCACCAAGCTTTTATGAAGGTAACATCTTTTTTATGAAAGCTGACATAACTTCGATATTACCATTGAACTTCAAATATAAAAATATAGTCTGAAATTAACTATTTGAATATGAATTTGCAATTATTCATTCTAGTTCAAAAGAAATTGAGGCGAGTTGTCACAGGCCAATTTTTTTGAATCTTTTAACTCTGTACCTTAAGAGATCGAAGTCGGTTTTGTTGGACCAGATGCTTGGAAGTCATTACCCTTTCTTAGCCCACAAACAACTTCCTTACTCACTAACCCAAGCCTAACTAAAACTGGGTAGACGTTGGCCCTAGAGATATCTTATACTCAATAGAAGACTGATTTAAGGGGAAAATTGATTAGAACTTGACTCTTTCCAAATTGGTGTCAAAGGTTGGGATTGAGAGGCGAAACCTCGAAGACTGGTGGTTTGACTTAATTAGGCCCGTCACTTTTTAGCGCGGATACCTCCCACCAATCATTCCCCCACCTGGTCGATTAACTTGTGGTCAGATTCTGCAATATACCCCCATGGACAGTCAACCAGTTAGGAGTCATCTAGGTTTAAGGTCTACATTAACTTAGACTAGATTTTTCTCTTTTGTTTTATTTGTTTGTTTTTCTTTGTTTGTTTTTGACATTTCTTGTCTGATATGGCTTACAACAATAATTTTTTCTAATTTTAATGGTAATCCATATTACACCCCGACCTCTTTTGATTCGGATATTACCAACCTGGTATATCATAACTTTAACCAATCAGGTGTACCGAATTGGTCTTATCCAAATCAATACATACCCCAGTCCTAATACTATGAACAAGAATGGAATAATCATCACTATTCTTCACAGAGTCAATGGAATACACTTTCCCGAGTCATATTTTTAACCACAATTCAACATTCACCGTATAATTTTTCTAGTCATGATCAACCAACAGAAGAAAAAATCTGAGGATATGAAAAGTATAGAAGCCATGTTGAGTCCCAAGAACAAAAGCTGAAAATGATGGACTCACTGTACGGGGAGGAATGTTGAAAGTGTATTATAAATTTTTCTTGAATCAATGAAAAGTTACAACCACTCAAATCTCAACTACAAGAGAGAGAAGACACTCAAGCTCAGATCTTCTTTTTGTTTAAGGATAGGTTCTTTACGTAGCGGTGGAAAGTAATTCTTATTTTCATTGACCGGGTGAACGTCAAGCTCTTCTGGAAGTCTTCTTTTTGGATCACAGATGGAGTAGCACAGCTCCTATCCAATGAAATCTCAAAGAGGTTTAGGCAAAAACTTGAACTCAGCAAGTTGGTAAAAGAGTTTAACTCTTTATCAGTATTCTTCAGCTGAAAATTTTGACCATTTTTCAATAGCAAATCGACCTATTTATAGGGGTCTCAGGGGTAAAACTGTCCCCTAAAAACCCTCCATAATGGGGGTTAACTCCCCTCATTACATGGGCAATACTTGACCCAGTAATGGGTAGTTATAACAGAGAAGCAGGGCTCCTCTGCAGTTGGGACGCGGGCTTGAGCCCTGCGTTTAGTCGTTGAGATGATGCTAGACGCGGCCTAGAGCCCTGCGTTTAATCGTTGAGATGATGCTAGACGCGGCGCTAGGCCCTAGCCCTGCGTTTTGGCATTGCTATGGTATTGAGACGTGGGCGTCGAGCTCTACTGAGACGCAGGCTTCGAGCCCCACATATTGGCTTTGTAGTGATGCTTTCGAGCCTCGCATCATGACAATGCATTAATGATTTTTTTTCAGCCTTGCGTCTGAAGTATGGGCTCTGCATTTGACGACTTGTCTTCAGTAATTTTTAGACAATCTACAGAACCCCCTCTAAAGTTTTTGAAACTTCACGGTTGGCTGAGACGGGTTTCGAAACACTTTGAAATTTTCCTTTGGCAGCAAGCTCTCAAGACTGGGCTGGTAATCTTCTAAGATACCTTGAGCTTGATCTTATCTGGATCTTGGTCTTTGTGAGTGTACTGTTAAACTCTTTGAAGCCACCAGAGATGATTGTCGTGAGTGTGTAGATACGCAACCCAGACCTCATCAGTACTCTGAGCTGGTTGTCAGTGTACTATTGAATCGAAAAAAATCGCCAACTGCTTTTGTCAGTGTACTGTTTGAACTGATTGCAGAAGTAAAAATTGAACACGGATCTTGTAGACGCGACGGTTGTGTGGCCTTGGAGATGCGGACCTCGTCTGAAGTAGAAACGTAACTCTCATTCATTGGGGAGACGCAAACATTGAAGTGGATCACTTTATTGAAGTGACGTAGATTTTGAGGTGGAGACGCGAACTTCTCTTTATTGAAGAGACGCGGCTCTGCTGTTTTGCCAAGGTGCGAGTTTCCTTCAAAGTGAAGATGCACCTTCCACTTGATGTAGAAACACGGCTCTGAGCGTTACAAACGTGAACTTGCAGCTCTCGCTAGGAACAGAGACTTAGCTCTCTTGTTTTGCCAAGACGCGAGCCAGAGAATACTGAAGAGACGCGGTCTTGAAGTGAAGATGCAACTCTCACTTTGTTGAAGTGATGCAGACTTGAATTGATGGGAGAACGCGGCCCTGGATTGAGAAGAGATGCGGCCCTGAGCTCTTCAACTTGTTAGAGGTGACGCAGTTCTCAGTTCATGGAAGGACTCAGACTTTAAAATGTGGCCCTGAATTGTTAAGGATGCGGTCCTCATTTTGTTGAAGGAATGCAGCCTTTGGTCTGTGAAGGGACGCGGACTTCAAAATATGACCCTTTAAGCATTGCTTGCAGTTATAGAGACGCGATTTTGATGACGCGACTCTCTGTGCGCGAAGATCGCACTGGATCTTTCGAGACAAATTTGGCGTTGATGCTTGGGGAGGCGTGTAGTTGGGACTTCCTGGAGCAAAACTCCACGTGTCTCACTCAGACTGGATTTGATATTCGCGTCGCGAATTAAGACTATTAGTTGGTCTTTAAAAATAATTTTGTTTTTTATGCCATTAATTAATGGCCATTAGCAAGCCCATGAGCCTTTTAACAATCATTCATCTTAACCATTGTCCTTCATGGGCAGGTGCTCTGAAGAACCTTTAGGGTTCTTAAACTGTCTTCTTCTCTGAGCCTGCATCCTGAAGAATTTTCTGACTTCTTTAAACAACCCAAAGCTATGATGCTTTCTTGCAATCTTTTTTGAATATTATCACTGTTAAGTGATTTTAAAATAAAAAAACATGCCCTCAGGTACTTTCATGGCTGTGTGTTGACGGATGATGTCCTTCCTTTAAAGAACTTTTCTTCAGGTAGGAAATAGCCTTTACCATAATAAGACTTTGTTCCCTTGTGGCTCTGTCATCACCAATCATAAAGAGACTGTATCTTGATCACTTCCTATAACTTTTGAAACTTCATTCTTGAGGTTTAGATAGTTGACTTGAGATCCAAGCGTCCGTGCTCTGTTTCTTGATCTTCGCATTATCTTGATGAAACACGAGCTTGTAGATTTTCAAATCCTAAGTTCTTCAGACGTGAGCGTAGTGAATTCCGTGTTTTGAGGCCTTAAACGCAGGTTTTGCAGATGAAACTCGCGTTTGGAGCTCATGACTTATAAAAGTTTAAGGCTCGTGTCTGCTCTTTTGAGATCTTTAGACGCGAGTTTGGCGAACCCTGCATCTTCAGGCCTTAAACGCGGGTCTATAATGTCTGCGTCTGGAGTTCATAACTTAGAAAGTTTTAAGCCTCGAGTCTGCGCCTTTAATATATGCCCCGCGTTTTAATCATCAGACACGAGTCTAATATCGGGCTTGCATTCGGATCCATATTTTCTATCTTTGCAGAATGTGGTAAACGCTACGTCTGCGATATTCGCGTCTGGTGTTTATGACTTTAGATCTGTGTCTGTGTTTCTAGATTCATGTTTTCTGTCTTTACAGAAATTTAACCCTCAGGTTTTTTCCTTCTTACAGGTTGTGGCCATATTTTTGGTGCTGGTTCCAGTGTCTTTGCCGCGTTCATTGAGGTAGACATGAAATGACCAGTTCATTCGATTGGCGACCACTTGAGGAGTCAGAACTTCTGTCCAAAGGCGAGGAAGATCTGCGCGGTTCTCGATACACATCAAGACATTATTGGATATGATGCACCAATAAGATCTCGGATCCTCCCTGATCATAATGAGCATGGCGCATTTGAAGGTCACGAGAAAGAGGATGTCACCAGTAAGGTTTCGGATCCTCCCTTCACCAATCTTATTCAAAGAAGTGACAACAGCAAAAAACCCATGCTCATTAGATAACTTTCTTGTAGCAGAGCTTCCTATTAAGCGAAAGATTACGGCCTTGTAAAGAACCTCGCACCAGTTGGTCAGGTGAAATCAGAATGCTCCCTTGCATTTCGACCTTGAGAAACACTATTGTTCTCAAGAGGAGAGGAAGTTGATCTACTGTTCCCAGCCACAGTCAAGAAGACGAACTTTGTGCATGTACAGCATTTCAAGGAATGAGTGCAACCTTTCATGAGCAAGAGGGACTTTTTTGTACTCCTTTGTTGTAACACTCAATCTTATTAGATAAGAGAGCATTTTGTATCACTTTCATATTTTTGAATATCAATAAAAGTGACACTTTTTCCTGCCTTCTTATTTGTCTTGACTTCCTTTTTGCATTGAAAATCAGACAAGTGGAAGTGATTATGTTTGATTTTTAGAAGTGTGATATTCTAACTTAGCAAGTCAAAATTGAAAATTTTCATTTATGGAATTTTAAAAAAAAAGTTACTATCAGAGATGTGATATTAAACTTGACAGGAGTAGAACATGTTTTATGGACTTGCCATCCTATGGATAGAATAACAAGTGAAGTTTTCACTCCGCGGGGGATTGTGATTGAGTCTATCATTAGAGGTTTAGTATTAATGTAATTAAGACTCAGCTGGGGATTAGTGAGAACACTATTAAAGGTGTGATATTAACCTAATAGTGATTTTAAGTGGACCTGCCATTCTATTAGTGAGAATAACAAGAAAGACCAGACCCGTCGAGGATCTATGTATTTCTTTATGTCAGAGGTGTGATATTAACTTAACAGATTAGATTTAATCTTGTCAGAGGTGTGATATTAACTTGACAAGGATGAGAGGTAGAGGTGTACCGTTAACTTAGCTCCACAAGAATTTCAGTTTTGTTGGAAAACTGAAGATACCACTGTCATAGGTGTAGTGTCGAACATAACAGTGGGGATAATGCTAGAGGTGTAATTTTGAACTAAACATTGGTCATCTGGACTTCGATACGAAAGTTCGAGGGAAAGTCATTGCCATAGGTATATTGTTGAACTTAACAATGAACCGGTTGCAAGAGATGTGATGTTAAACTTAGCATCGCTCATGATTAAGTTGGAACCTGCACAAAAAAATACAGAATTTCAGAACTAAGAATGAAAAGTGCAAGGTGCTCAATTCTACCACAATAGCAAGTGGCTATTCGGGTCGTGATCCACAAGGAGGGACTAGCGATGGAAGCTTTTTAGTAAGATCTCTTTTAGGCTACAAAGTATGGTTAAAGTTCTTCTTTAGTTCTTTAAAGGAAAAAGAAAAAATTAAGTTAAAGCTGAATTAGGAAGAAGATGGTAGATTAAGAAGATAGAGAAACTAGAAATGATATGTACAAAGAAATGAAAAAAGAGTGATAAAAGAAGTAGCAGATTGTGGTGTTCTAAACTAAATAATTAAAAGAAAAGAATCTAAAAGTTACTTACCTCCTTTGGCCAAATGCTTACCTTGAATCTTTTACAATGATGTTACCTTGAAGTGAGGCAATCAACGTATAGCCCATAAGAGTTGATTTCCGTCTCCTCCACATTATATCATCAAGATGTTGCAAGTATGAAGTGATACAGAATGAAACTAAAAATCCATCGTCATGCGCTATCGGTGGCACTCGCAATGGCAAGGCTCTTTCGATGCTTTAAGACTCACTTGGATAGCAATTGGTACCAAAAGAAGAAAAGTAGAGAAGTAGAAGAAGAATAAAAACAAAGTACATACAAAAGGGAAACTACAAATTTGATTTTATAACAATAAGAGAAAAGAAGAAAATCTTACACCGGTGTCACTTTCAGCACAAGCTTCGTTCTCATTATCCTATGAAACTCTGATCTCCTTTGATTTACATAAATTAAAACTGTAAATTACATGAAAAAAAACAAAAACCTGCATTACAAAGAATGAAAAAGTGGACTAAATTCTATCTCTGCATCCTCTCTCCCATTTACAGTGAAAAACCTACCTTTTATAGGCAAAAACCCAGAGGGGAGAAGCGTGAAAAGATAGGGGGAGCAAACGCTCCCCCAACTGAAGTAACAATGTCGTGAAAACGTGGCTATGGCCGCGTTTTCGCGGCCTGGCTGTGGCTAGGTGGCCACAGCCGGGGGGTGGTCTCTCCTGATTTCGCGTTCTGGCTTTATTTTCAGCTGGATTTCTCGTTTCAGCTCCTGGATTTGACGAAACGGCCTTTGATCGTTGGTTTTAACCAACTGATTTGAAGAGATATTTTTTAACTAGTTTTCAACCGATCTGAACCGACTGATCTGCCCAGATTTACTGACTTCGAATTAATTCTGATTTAATCAGAATTTGATGGGCTTTTGGGCTCGTTCCTCTTCCTTCTCCTTTAGTAATGGGCCTGCAAATAAATTAAATAATAATTAGAAAAAAGCAGAGTTTATTTTATAATAAGTATGAGAATATGATAATGAATGTGTAATATTAGCGACCGATCACACCCCATACCTATCTTTTGCTCGTCCTCGAGCAAAAGAACTAAACAAAAAATTATTAGACCACTTTCGCAGATCGCGCGATTGCACTGAGCATGTGCAACAAGCCGTTAAACCTCTAGGTTACCCCTAGAGGACGAGTTTTGTCTCGTGAGGGTTTTCAGTGGATTACACTCACAAAATCCGTAAATAAAGAGAAAAATGTTAGTAATTTGAAAACACATTTTGAAAGAAAAATATTTGAAATATTATTGTAAGATTTAAGTAATCTATAAGTTATAGGAAAACTGAATTTTTCATTCCTAAACTTAGTCTCTAATCAAAAATCTGTTATCAATCAAAGTAAGGAGTCAAATTGTATTTCTCATATACTCTATTATTTTAACCTAAGTCTTTTGCACTTTTGTGACCGTGAAATTTTGACTAAGGGTTCTTTAACTCTAGCTCTTATGTCTTATTTATTTATTTATTATTTTTTTTATTTAGGGTGGTAATATTCCTTAGTTCTATTAGGCTTTCTAATCTGCCCATGTAACGAGCCTTTAATTGGTGACTCTCAAACCAAACGGTCTTAGGGCACCGGGTGAGAAACACCCCAAGGACTTAAGGACTCAAGCAAACAAGGCCAAAACTAAGGATTTTATTATATGAACCGCTTTTAAGCGTGAATACTTATGCTTTATTAGGCACAAATATCCAGCTTAATCAGAAGATATATATATATATATATATATATATATATATATATATATATATATATATATCTCAAACTTATCTAATCATCTTTCGCATAAATACTAAGGCTTACTTAGACCAAAGTACCTAGCTAATCAATAATTAGATTTGTTCATCTTTCATAGATATATATATATATATATATATATATATATATATATAATATATATATATATATATATATATATATATATATATTTTTATAAGGCATAAGAATCTTTGTTTTTGAACCCTAAGTGTGTAAGTGTATAAGATGTACATATTTTTTCAAGGTAAAGATCAAAACTAAATTACTTTCACAAACTTTCTTCCTATCCTTAGAAATTAAACAAATAATCTTATTTTGACCAAGTCTAAGAAATCCTAATTATGATTTTCATATTCCTTAACATTGACTTAATTTCTTCCAAAAAATATGTCAAAATTTGTTTCTATTTTCTTTAAAAGTAAAGAAAATGTTAATAATATTTTTTTTAATAAAAAGAAAAATCAAAGTTATGTTAGAACCCTCCCCCACACATATCTCATGCATTGTCCTCAATGTATGAATTAACGCATAGATGCATGAAAAAGAAGAAAGGGAAGGAAAATGCTACCTTTAGGTGGTGTTCCGGTGGTGGTCTGATTGGTCCACGAAATGCGGCCCAATCGACTTTTTGTGGAGTTCGGAGGAACCCACCAGAAATCTCTCTTATATAACCCACTAAAATGATGTATATATGAACGTTTTTATTAAAAAATTACCCCATCTAATTTTCAAATTTCATAATTAATTTCGGAGTCAATTTTGTCAACCGCCTTGTCCCAAAATGGAGTGTGAAAAGATAGAATGATTGACTTGGACTTAGAAAGTACGGGAACTAATACCGACTCAGGAAAGTGACTTAAGTCAAGTAAAGGTTCAGGAGTCGAGATTGGTTCAGGAAGTGGGTCCAAATCAAGAAGTTGAAACTCAAGTCCACATTCATTTTTCCATAATGGAATGTAACTTAAAATTGGTGATTCAAGTTCAAGAATGACAGGTGTGGGAATCAAAACTGACTCTAAAATATTACTTAAGTCAGGTAACAAAATAGAGTCAATATTGATTCGGGAATTTGAGCTGGATCATAAATTTGAAAATCTAGGTCATATTTCTCATTGAGTTCAATTTCATAAAAATGAGAACTTACCAATTTGTCAATGGAACTTTCAAAAGTATGAAATTGGTCAAGTTCAATATGATGATCATCAAAGATAGGCAATTCAATTTCATTATGAATTGCAAGGATCCAATGTGGACTCGAGAAAAAGATTGAAATCAGGTGAAGACACCGGACTCATTACAGAATCAGGAAGTAGAATTGAATCACTAAGTTGAGGTTCAAGATCATATTCATTCTCAAGTTCTATTTCAGAAAAGGAATAACTTGCCAAATTGTCAATGTCATTTTCAAAATTTAGAGTTTGGGCAAGTTCAAATGATTGTGCTGAAATGGAATCTTATTTTTTAAAACAACATGATTCGTCAGCTCTAACAGAATAGTTAGCGACATCAGAAATGGTCAAACGGTGAGAATAGAGAGTTTGGACCATCATATCTATGTCATGATTATGAGCGTTTTGAGCCTGAGTCATGGCTTCAAGCATCTTTTCATAGTTTATTGGTTCATCGTATTGCTGCGATTGGACTTGAAAGATGAAGTGTTGTTTTAAAATTGGTGGTAAAATTGTGAGTCCGTCAGATTTTATGATTGTTATTTGGACTCACGCATACTCATTTCAAAATTGATGGTTTTCTATTTTGGACTGGTGGAACTTAGTATGAATCTTGAAAATATTGTGGATAAGGTGGATAAGGAGGACAAGTTGGTTGAAAATTGGACTCGGGGAGGTGAATCCCCATTGACTCTATGAGGAGTTGAAATTATTCTGAAAATTATTGTTATAAGATTAGGGGCATGGGTTATATTGACTCGAATAAGACCAATCTGGTACAGTAGGTTGGTTAAAGTTATGATATGCCGGGTTGGTAATATCCGAAAAAGAGGTTGGGGTGTAATATGGATTACCATTAAAATTGAAAAAATTATTGTTATAAGCCATATCACACAATAAATGTTAAACATAAAAAATAATAAAAATAAAAAAACAAATAATAAGCAAACAAATAAAAAAAAAAAATTTCTAAACTAAGTTAGGGTAAACCTTAGACCTAGACGACTCCTAACTGGTTAGACTGTCCACGGGGGGTATATTGCTGAATCTGACCACAAGTTAATCGGCCAGGTAGAAGTAAGATTGGTGGGAGGTATCCGCGTAGAAGCGATGGGCCTAATTAAGCCAAACCACTAGCCTTCGGGTTTTCGCCCTTCAATCCCTAATCTTAGTCACCGATTTGGTAATAGTCAGATTCAAATCAATTCCCCCTTAGGTCAGTCTCTTATTTGAGTCCAAGATGTCCCTAGGGCTAACGTCTACTCAGTTTTAGTTAGGCTTGGGTTAGTGAGTGAGGAGATTGTTTGTGGGCTAAGGGAGGGTAATGACTTCCCCACCTTATCTTGTTTATAGGACAAGCCCTTAAATCAATTTAGTGCAGTATACAAGAAAAGCAACACTTAAGTAATGTAAACAATTCAAAAGTGTTCTTATACTCGATGCTATGCACACGTACCTTTGCTCCAGCACTCTCAACAGTAATGTAAAATGTAAACGAATTAGACACGTGCCTAAATGCAAGTCTAAACCGTTTTTAGCATTTAACAAACATCATTTTACTGTTGTGTTAGAAGTGTATATACAGTGAATCAAATAAGGAAATAAATAGTTACAGATATTAAACTTTACAATTCAGCTAACTTGCAGAAAATACAGATTAGTAGTTCACTCGATTGCCACAGGAATGTAGCAAATCTGAGGTCTTGGCTTTGCTTTCTTGAGCAGAGTCCATGACCACTTATATATCCACTACAGCAAAAGTTCCTTGTTGTTAAATCTGTACATTAAAGACAAAGAAGAAAGTTAACCAAAAATATAAATCTAAAAAGAGAATAACTTACCGTCCCTCCCCGGCAACGGCGCCAAAAATTGATTGAGTTGGAACTTGCACAAAAAAATACAGAATTTTAGAACTAAAAATGAAAGTGCAAGGTGCTCAATTCTACCACAATAGCAAGTGGCTATGCGGGTCGTGATCCATAAGGAGGGACTAGCGATGGAAGCTTTTTAGTAAGATCTCTTTTAAGCTACAAAGTATGGTTAAAGTTCTTCTTTAGTTCTTTAAAAGAAAAACGAAAAATTGAGTTAAAGTTGAATTAGGAAGAAGATGGTAGATTAAGAAGATGGAGAAACTAAAAATGAGATGTACAAAGAAATGGAAAAGGAGTGATAAAAGAAGTGGTAGATTGTGGTGTTCTAAACTAAAAATTAAAAGAAAAGAATCTAAAAGTTACTTACCTCCTTTGGCCAAATGCTTACCTTGAATCTTTTGCAATGATGTTACATTGAAGTCAGGCAATCAACGTATAGCCCATAAGAGTTGATTCCTGTTTCCTCCACATTATATCATCAAGACGTTGCAAGTATGAAGTGATACAGAATGAAACTAAAAATTCATCGTCATGAGCTATCGGTGGTACTCGCAAAGGCAAGACTCTTTTGATGCTTTAAGACTCACTTAGATAGCAATAGGTACCAAAAGAAGAAAAGTAGAGGAGAAGAAGAAGAACAAAAACAAAGTACATACAAAAGAAAAACTACAGATTCAATTTTATAACAATAAGAGAAAAGAAGAAAATCTTACACCTGTGTCACTCTCAGCACAAGCTTCGTTCTCATTCTCCTATGAAACTCTGATTTCTCTGATTTACATAAATTAAAACTGAAAATTACATGAAAAGAAAAATAAAAGCCTACACTACAAAGAATGAAAAGGTGGACTAAAATCTATCTCTGCATCCTCTCTCCTATTTACAGTAAAAAAACCTGCCTTTTATAGGCAAAAACCCAGAGGGGAGAAGCGTGAAAAGATAGGGGGAGCAAACGCTCCCCCAATTGAAGTAACAATGCCACAAAAACGCGGCTACGGCCGCGTTTTCATGGCCTGGCTGTGGCCAGGTGGCCACAACCGGGGGGTGGTCTCTCCTGGTTTCGCATTCTGGCTTTATCTTCAGCTTGATTTCTCGTTTCAGCTCCTGGATTTGACGAAACGGCCTTTGATCGTTGGTTTTAACTGACTGATTTGAAGAGATACGTTTTTAACTGGTATTCAACTGATCTGAACTGACCTGATCTACCCTAATTTTCTGACTTCGAATTTATTCTGATTTAAATCAGAATTTGATGGGCTTTTGGGCTCGTTTCTCTTCCCTCTCCTTTAGTAATGGGCCTGCAAATAAATTAAACAATAATTAGAAAAAAGTAGAGTTTATTTTATAATAAGTATGAGAAGATGATAATGAATGTGCAATATTAGCTACCGATCAGCTCATCTCAGCTTCAATATGAAAGCCTGAGGAAAGTGACTGTCAGAGGTTTAATGTTGAACTTAGCAGGAACTTGATCACTGTTAGAGGTGTGATATTAAACTTAATAGTAATTTGTCAGAGGTGTAATGTTAATATGGCCAGAGTTGATTTGCAATATGAATAATTTTGAGAACCTGCCATTCTATTGAGGAGAATTAGCAAGTTAAGTTTAGGTTGCCAGAGGTATAGTGTTAACTTGACAATTTTGAAGACGTGTGACTCCATGTAGGGAAGCGACAAGTGAAACTATGTACTCGCTGGGGAGTATTGAAACTTTTTCACTGTGTGTAATGTTAACATAATAGTGATTGAGTTTGTGGACTGACCACCTTATGGGAGAAAATTGGCAGGGGATTTTGGTAGAGAAATAGAATAAACTGTCAGAGGTATAATATTAACTTGAAGAACCCCACGAATCCCGTTGGGGATTAAGGAAAATGACTTGTCAAAGGTTTACTGTTAACGTGACAAGTCTGTACTCATCTCGCTGGGGAAATGGATGCAGGTATTTTCGTGGTCCTACCATTTCATGGGAGGGAATTGGTAAGAGATTTTGGAGGAGAAGACAGGACCAAGTCCCTTAGGATTTTTAGCAAACCCTCAGCTATCAACGAATTTGATATGCCTTTACCAACTACCGTTTGATTTGGGTTAGCCATGCTACTCCTCTCAGTATGATGAGTTGTCGAGGACTTATGTTGAACTTAAAGGCCAATATTTTCCTCTATCCTTAGCCGTCAAAGGTGTCAGATGTTCATAGATAAACTAGAGGAAGAGTAACAAGATAAAATCAAAGTTTCACACTTTGTCTTTTCTTCAATGTTTACATCATGCATCATGATGTAACCAGTGTTCGGTCAACTCGGCAATGATCGACCGTAATGTGATCTATTGAAGAAAGAAGCTTTTCTTTAGCGCTCTTCCAAATATCTTGATATGGAAGTTTTGATCAGAGGTGTAATGTTAACCTGATCATGAGAAGAATCTTGTTAAGAATAGTACTTCTTCAAGAATCTACCATTGATCGGCATCATGACCGTATCGCCGTCTGGGGTTATGAGGCGGTATATTCCATTCGAGTAGACTGACTCTATTACAAATGGTCCTTCCCATTTAGGTTAGAATTTTTCTTTGGTTTTATGCATCATCATCACCATTGGTCTTCTAACAGCTAAGATAAGGTCACCTTTCTTGAAAGTCTGACTTTCTTATTGAAGGCTCTGGTAATTCGAGCTTGATAGAGCTCGATTTGCTGTTGAGCTTGCAGGCGTTTATCGTCCAAAGCTTCCAGCTCCTGAAGTTGCAATCAATACTTCTCCTCATTTGTCATCTCCGTTGTCAAGGCAACACTTAGAGATTGAATCTGATTTCTAGTGGGAGTACGGCCTCACACCCATATACCAAAAGAACGGTGTGGCTTTCGTCGGGGTTCTCACTGTTGTGCGATAAGTCCATAAGCATTCACCTAACTTATCATCCCAGTCACGTTGGCTCTTTGAGATGAATTTCTTGAGAAGTTTCTCAATGGTCTTATTGAAAGCTTCTGCAAGGCCATTAACTGCTGGATAGTATGTCGTTGAAGATACACTCTGAATCCTAAACTTATTGCTGAATCTTTGGAATGATTGGCTGATGAACTAAGGCCCATTATCATGGACAATTCGTCGTGGCACGCCAAAGCGGTAGACCGCGTGATGTTTAATGAACTTGATCACGTCAGATGTCTTTACCTCCCTCAAGGGGATAACTTCAGCCCATTTGAAAAAGTAATCGATTATGGATAAGATAAACCAGTGTCCTTTGGATGAAGGTGGGCTGATAGGACCAACCACATCCATTTCCCACATTTCGAATGGCCAGGAAGAAGTTGTAGGGCGAAGATGTTCTGGCGCCTAGTGAATGAAGTCACCATGAATCTGACAAGCATGGCATCGCTTAGCGTAATCAATGGCGCCAGGGATAATTTTTGGCAAATAACATCCAAGTCTTTGGAGTCGATCTCCAAGTTTTGGACTAGGTTGTTGTGCTCCACACATACCGTCATGAGCCTCTTTGAGTGTTTCCTGTGCCTTTTTATGTGACAAGCAGTGGAGGAGGATTCTATCATGCGATCGGCGATACAGCGTTCTTGTGATCACAATGTAGTAGAATTTAGAGGCTTTCCTTTAATGGCAACCACCTCTTTAAGGTCATCTGGCAAAATGCCATACAATGCATAGTCGATATACGGGAATCGCCAATCCCTGAGCTCTGGACCTGCCGAAGTCTCTAGAGTTTCTTTGACTTGAAAGTTCCCTGTTGGAATCTGATCATTTTCGAGGGTGAGTTTTGGATAGTACAAGTCATGGCTATAGACGAGAACTTTCTCTGCCGCTCCGGCTGGAAGAGCCAAGGAAGCAGCGAAAGATGCTAGTGCATATACATGCGCATTTTGCTGGCGAGGTACATGGTCGATGTAGAAGTTTTTGAGCCTCTCTTCCATGTGGATAGTTGCGTTATCATAGGGTACAAAGTCTTAATGTTTGAATCGTACTCCCCGCGAACCTGGTAAACAATGAGCTTTTAATCACCGTATGCTTTGAGATTTTTAACGCCAATCTCATCGGTGATTTGTATCCTGATCAAGAGAGTATTGTATTCCGCTACATTATTAAAGCATGGCTTAGTTAATGAGAATGCACGAGGGATTACGTAGTTCTGTGGGGAGACAAGTAGTACCCCCTCCTGCTATGATATTTCCTCGAGGACCCATTCTTGATGCGTCGTCGAAGAAGAGTTACCACACCTATTCTTCAGGAGACGTTTGGGTCTAGCAAACTTCAGCGACCTCATCTGAGAGATCTTCATAAAATTTGGTCGCCCTTGGATCTGGATGCTCAACCAAGAAGTCTACTACTGCCTATCCCTTTATAACTTTTTGTGGCAGGAATTGCATCTCAAATTGGAGAGCAACATGGCCTATTTTGCCAATCGACCATTCAGTGATGATGGCTTCGTCATAAGCAATCTTAAAAGATTGACTTTTGATATGACATGTATAGTTTGGCCCATCAAGTAGTGTCGCGTCTTCTAGACGTCGAATACTAACACCAAGCATTCTTTTTTGATCGGGTTATATCGATATTTAGCTACGATCATACTTCTACTCAGGTAGTAGATTGCTTGATCGTGTCCCTAATCATTATTTTGAGCTATTAAAGCCCCTAGAGAATGATCATAGCTCGAACATATATTATGAAAGGTTTTCCTGACACCGTAGCTGTAAGGATAGGTGGATGCGTGAGGTACCACTTGATTTTCTCAAACGCTTGTTGGCAAGTATCGTCCCAGATGAATGAAACACCCTTCTTTATCAATTTGGTGAAGGGTTGAAATCGTCCTGAGAGATTTAAGATAAACCTCCGGATATATGCTAGTCGACCTTGCAATCCTCTAAGCTCTCTAAGATTTCTTAGAGGCTGCATTTCTTGGATGGCGTGAACTTTCTCTGGGTCGAGGTGGATTCCTTTGGATGTCACGACAAACCCGAGAAATTTACCGCTGGCTGCCCCCAGAAGGATTTGGTGGGATTTGTCTTCAATTGATGCACCTGCAAGATATCGAATATTGTCTTCATATCTCCTATGTGATCGCCTTTGACACAACTTTTCACTGCAATATCGTCTACGTAGTATTCCACTGGTTTGCGTATATGCTAGTGAAAATTGCATTCATATCTTTCTAGTATGTCGCCCCCGCATTCTTTAATCCAAAGGCATGATAGTATAGCAATACACCCCTAATGGTTTCCTAAAAGATGTACGCTTCTCATTGTCAGGGTACATCTTAATTTGATTGTATCCCCAAAATCATCCATGAAAGACATCCGGTGAACCCACATGTGTTGTCGACCATGACATCTGTGATTGGAAGGGGGAACTCATCTTTAGGACACGCCTCATTTAGATCACGAAAATCAATGCAAACCCGGATCTTCCCATTCCTCTTGGTAATAGGGACGATATTGGCTACCAATCAGGGTGTTGTTCTTCCCTGATAAAATCAAAGTCTATAAGCTTCTTGACTTCTGACTGAATCGCTTCCATTATCTCTGGGCGGAACTGTCGTGATTGGTGCTACGGGCTTCGCATCCGGATTGATGCTGAGGCGATGCACAACCACTTGAGGGTTGAGCCCAAGCATATCCTCATAGTTCCAAGTGAAAATATCAAAGTACTCTCGCATAAGAGATATTAGATCTTCCTTCTCAGGGGGTGATTAGCTTTCGCTTATAAAGATGGGCTTGGGATTAGCCTCAGCTCCCAGATTAATCTAGGTTACCTTATCCCCTGTGGGTGGTTCGCGTTGTTTAAAGCGAATATCCCAGAGAGTATTTTGGTGTTTGATCCAAGAATCTCTGTTTGACTAGATCATTTCTTCATCTCCATCTTTCGGGTGGCTTGTTTGAAACCATGTTTACCGAAAGTTCTTTGACGATGTTACCGACACTGACATCTGACTCCCATGATGACGTGCCTGACGAGTGATTATGGTGTAATGACCCTTTAGACTAAGAGGCTGACAGGATTGGAGTTGACACGTAGCCTAACCTCCTGCGAGTTCGATGATAATAATCAGGGGCTTTACCTTTTGGAATGAAGGATCGAAGCAGTGTTCTCCTTCATTTGCCGAAGTTCAAGCCAGGACCACTTGTTAGGTCATACCCCACGTTCTCCATCATTCTGAGTACATTTGACTCATAATGAGAGAACTTAGGAAGTTCAGTCTCGCTTTCTGAGTCTCCGTAAGTCATTGGTTTGGACTCGATTTGTCCAAAAAGGATTGATTTTTGGCCTTTGTGTCATGTTGAAACTCAAAGAATGATTCTTGCGCATCACTGACACTTTGATATACCGTGAGAGATGATCTCACTATTACATGCAATGATGTCAGGGCATATATTGCTGACTAGGGAACATCATCTATATTGGTACTAGTATCTGATGGCACACAAATCTAAAAAAGTAAGTCAAATCTAACTCTTCATTAATATACCACTCACCTACACATAGGCAGTGTTATTGACAGAGCTTATTAACGCTCGTTACAAGTGGATTCAACTTCTAAAGACATTCTTCTTCTGTCTCTGGCTCGACATTAGCTTCATTACTAGAGTCTAGTTCCTCTGGCTGAGGATTCTTGTAGGTCTCCAGAGAATCCTGATATAGGAGGGAGTCTGTGAAGTAGTTCTCTACCCCTTGAATGGATGCCTTTCGGCGATCAACGTTCGAAATTTTCCATCTTCGTCAACATACTTCATGACTTGATGGAGAGTAGAGGGATGACGGAGTTGCGATGAATCCATGGTCATCCTAACAGAAAATTATATGAAGTGTAAGCATCGATAACATAGCACGTCACCACGGATCTTAGGTCCCCGATATGACATTTGAGTTTAATGTTTGCCATTGGGCGTGTACCATTGGCGTTGAAATCATAAATGGTAGTTTGAGTGGCACTCAATCGATGAGTGGGGATTCCTAAGTGCTACAAGATCTGGCGGGGTATGATACTCAACGCGAATCCTGCATCCACCTGAATGTGGCTCACTTCAGATGATCCATTATACCCTGTGAAGTATAGGGGCCTATCATGTTTTCCCCTAACCTGCATGTCATCTGGAGTGAAGGTTATGCAGGGGGCATGTTTAGAGGTGTGGAGGCAGTCTTTTTCATCTTCTTTCTGGGGTTCAGCCGGAATCCGGGCCATAAAAGCCTCAGCATCGGCTAAAGCTTCTCTCAGAGCTTCCCTTGTTGACTTGGACAATCTCAGGAGCTCGTAAAGGGTGATCCTGGCTGGGATATTGGCCAGTTGAGCAAAGACATCAAAGCGGTAAGGTGCTAAAATTTCTTCCGCTTTGTCTTTTGGAAGGGCCTTGGCATATCGAAGCTCATTTGCTTCTCCACGAGTTGCTTTGTGGATTGCTTGGTTGGCTCTGGGATGGGCTTAGGACGATTTGCCACCATTTTATCATATTTCTTCAAGTACGACTGACCCGAGCGGGTCCCTGCTACGAGCAGCGCATTCGGTTCTACAGTAAAGATGATTATCTCTTCCTTATAATCAGTTAGCGAGAGGGGACATCAGTTATTGCTTCCCGGGAGGAAGCACACACTACATTGCAAGGCGAAGCTTTTGCTTTACCCTGGACTTCCTGTTGGTAATAGTAGTCCACTGTTGGCCTTCCACAAGGTCGGGATGAACCCATATGATTTCTCCTTGAGAAGTAGGAACAGGTACGAGACCTTTCTCTCGCTGATGGTGTGGATCTGCATTGAGCATGCTTAGTTTCCCTTTCGGGATAGGAGCTACTCTGGCCGGCATTGGAGCCTGAACTCCAAACTGAAGAAATGACATCATATTTGCTATCACTTTCTTCTGCTCCGGGCAAAGCTTGAGTACCTCCGCATCAATGAAAGCTTGGAGAATGTCTTTAAAGACGTAATAGCTCTTGGTTGGGTACCTCAGCATCCTGTGGTACAAGCAATAATTGGGGTTGTCGGTCTTGCCAACCTCCTCAGAATGTCTAGGTTCAAGAAGTTTCAGTCTGTTACTCTTGTTGAGTAACTTGAACAATGGATCTACATAATCATCCTTGAAGGAGTGCTGCTTGTTGGCATGTGACAAGGTTGAAGAGCTACCCTCTCTAGCCGGTTGGAGCTTAGAGGGAGACTTTGTCTCCGTCGCTAGTGTGTCCTTTCTTTTAGCTTGGAAAGATGCTTCTGGTACGCGCCTCATTAACTTTTCGAGTCTGGGCTTATTTTCTTCTGCCTTAATCCTAACGACAATCTCTTTTGCCTGTTCGCCTTACTGGACCAACTGCTTTCTGGTACAGCTTTCAGCTACTCCTATCTGAGCTAGGAGTGAGTTTGCAAATTGTGACGACATGTTTCCATCAGGGCTGCCTGGGTCATACCACTAGGATATCAGAGTATCATATTCCAAAATCTCTCTACAAATACTTTAACTGACTCTCCTTTTGTTGCCTCATCGCCAAGAGAGTTGGCATGGTAATTTTCGAGTCATCTTCGAAGAAGTGTGTAAGAAAAGCTTCTCCAGATCATCCCAATTCTTAATGGAGCCTTTTGTGAGCTTCATGAACCATTAAAAAGCAATCTCCTTCAGGTGCCGATGAACAAACATGCCAGGATGACATCATTTGATACTACATTCCCTATCTGAGACTTGAAGTAGTATATGTGCTGGTTCAATGACCCCTTGCTGTTGAAAGCCTGCAGGTCGGAGCTTTGAACTTAGGAGGGTATGGTACAAGATCCCACAGCCGGGTACGGCCAGACCACTCTTACTTCTTGTAGGCCTTTCCGACTTGCAAGGACTTCAAGGCGCTATTCCAATTTACTCAATTTTTAGGAATGAGTGCTCGTATTCTCTGAGTTGCCTTTCTCTTCGGATGGAGGCTTGGACAACTCAGAGTTAGAATTCTCCTTCTCCTCAGTATATGCAGAAGACGAGCTTCTCCTTCATTCCGTTTGCCTTTGGACTACTTGGAAGGCGTCTTGGCCTTAGGCTTCTTCTTTTTTTTCTCAAACAATTGTGAAAGCATCTGCTTGAGACTGTCGATAGATTCTTGTTGAGCACGAATCATATTGATTTGCTCCCTCTGGGTCTGGGCTTGCTGCTCAAAGCGTCTGGCCATTTCATCAGGAGTGCTTGCCATATAAGCAAAGGATTCTTTCTCTACAGAAGAGTTCAAGGCCTGTGATTCTGCGATGGTAGAGTATGACTCACTTACTTCGATGCTCTGGGCTAGGGCACTGTAGTCCACTGGGGCTATTATGCCAGTTTAAGTGCGGGTATACCAGTACACTCCTTCAGGCTCGGTGTCAGACTCGTCAGAGCTGACTATTGGCTGCTTCCCCTTAGTCTTGCTTTGCGTAGTGCTTGGACCTTCCACATTTGTAGTAACTTCAGGGTACTCCATATCAGAGAAAGTTCTTGTGCGGGAACGATGCCTTTTGGCGGAGCAAGAGACTGACGTAGATGACAACCGTTTGAACACCGACTGTTTGCAATGGCATTCAGAGAGCACCGTTGTGATGAGTCGTTCACAACAGCATAGTGGAGTGATTTGATGAACACTCCTCTTCTTTGTCAAGTAATCCCTTAGGTTCATCGGAGGGCAATCGAAGAGACCAGCCTCGAGTCTCTAAGGATGTGGACCTTTCAGCTCCCTTCAACCCTAGTCGTCGGGGAGCGAATGTTAACTTTGCAAGTTTCAGTGATGCATGGCTTAGAAACACAGAGTTTACGTTCTGTAGAACAGACGTGACTCTCATGTTTTGACTTTGAGACGCGGGTCTCGCACCTTTGCTGAGAAGAGACGCGGACCTCGCACTGCTAATGTGGCATTTTCCTGGCGACATTTGAGAGACGCGGACTTCGTGAACCTCGCATTTTGACATAGAGATGCGGGTCTTGTATCTCTGAGAAGAGACACGGACCTCGTGTTGTTGAACATCGCGTCTGTGAGTTAGGGACTCAGAAATGTGAGCCTCTTAGCTCTGAGCTTTGGTATCCAGACGCGGACTTCACGCGTCTGATGTTGTTCAGAAGAGACGCGAGCTTCAGAAGAGACGTGGTCTTAAGCCTCGTGTCCTGTATCTGCTGGCCAGATGGCTTTTTCAGCTTCTTCCATCTGTTGTCGACATGCGCGACGCTTTGTCGACGTTCAGCATTCTGGTTACATTTCATTGGTTGTTAAGGACCCCTGGTAAGCTGAAGCTGAGAAAGAGGAGAGGCTTGACAAGATTGGCCTTCAACGACATTGACCTCGCGGGTCTCGTGGGAGACATTAACGCGGGCCATGCGCGTGACGTGGCTAGAAATAGCCATATTTGCGCAGGCCATCTTTGGGGAAATCTCTGAAGAGATCTCCGAGGAGACCTTGCGGTACTGCCGTGCCACCCTGGGGTTCTTAGAGCCAGAAGAGAGGAACTCTTCGTACTTTACCTAGTCGAATCCAAAACAAGTGACTCGACCATTTTTCCCATAAAAGTGACGTCACTTTATGCCACAACTTGCTCATCAGAGGAGAAAGTAGTCCCTAGTAGAGTCACCATCTCTTGTACGGGGAGGAATGTTGAAAGTATATTGCAAATTTTTTTAAATTAATGAAAAGTTACAACCACTCAAATCCCAACTACAAGAGAGAAAGAGAAGATACTCAAGCTCAGATCTTCTATTTGTTTAAGGTTGGGTCTTTGCGTAGCGGTGGAAAGTGATTCTTATTTTTCGTTGACCGACTGAACGTCAAGCTATTCTGAAAGTCTTCTCCTTGGATCACAGATGGAGTAGTACAGCTCCTATCTAATGAAATCTCAAATATACTTAGGCAAAAACTTGAACTCAATAAGTTGGTAGAAGAGTTTAACTCTTTATCAGTATTCCTCAGCTGAAAATTTCAACCCCTTTTCAATAGCAAACTGAGATATTTATAGGGATTTCAGAGGTACAATTGTCCCCCTAAAACGCTCCATAATGGGGTTTAACTCCTCTCATTACGAGCAGTACTTGACTCAGTAGTGGAGTAGTTATAACTGAGACGCAGGGCTCCTCTGCAGTTGGGACGCGAGCTTGAGCCCTGCGTTTAGTCATTAAGATAATGCTAGACGCGAGCCTCGAGCCTTGCGTTTTGGCATTGTTGTGGTATTGAGATGCGGGCATCGAGCTCTACTGAGACATGGGCTTCGAGCGCTACTTTTTGGCTTTGCAGTGATGCAGAGACGCGGGCTTCGAGCCCCGCGTCTTGGCTTTGCAGTGATGGTTTCGAGCCTCGTGTCTTGACACTGTATCAATTATTTTTATCAGCCTTGTGTCTGAAGTATGTGCTCTGCATTTGACGACTTGTCTTCAGTGATTTTTAGACAGTCTACACTCACAATTCCCACAAGACTCCCAAATCCAAGATCCTTACTCCGTGTTCCAAGTCCTACAGCAAGAAGAAAAATCTATGGATTTAGATAGGAGTATGAAAAATCTGATTCAGCCTGAAAATAATTTTAACCAATCTGTTAGTAGGCTAGAAGCACAAATGAGTTGTTTGATCAATACAATGAAAGAAAGGAATGGGGAAACTCTGCCAACACATGTATGACCATAATTGATTGCCCTAGCCATATTGTAATACCTCTATTTTTGAAATACAAGATTTAATAATAAATAATAATATTTTTATTGCATGTATTTTGTGTTAATTATTATTGTTGTTATGTCTTATTATTATAGTTATTACTATTAGTAATTATTATTATTATTGTTTTTGTTAAATATCTTTGTGAATTATTGTTATTATTCTCATTATTAAAATTATTGATATTTATTTTGTATATTATTCTTAGACAAGCTCACTTCTTGCCCCCTGTTTTCTCTTTCTTTTTCTTTTATTTTCTTACTCTTTATCCTAAGCCCAATCCAAACCCAAGTACCCATTTTCATATGTTTTACCTTTTACCATTAGCTCATATTTGTTTCATATCTTTCATTTATTTTTCCTTGATCTAAATCATGAGCCCATTTCCATTTCTTCTATTTTCTTTTATTTGAGACCCAATACCCAATCCTAACCTATTGCCATTTCTTTCTTTCCTATTCAAACCCACTAGGCTAAACTCATTACCATTGAGATCCTTACCCATTAATCTATAGCCAACACCCAAGATCCAAACCTAATCCTTATCCTAACAAACCAAATCATAATTCAAACTCTAATCCAGAGTACTAATGCTAATCTAAATCCTAACAAAAATCATATCTATCCTAACTTACCCAAATCTACGTCCTATTTTCAAAATCACAATCTCAACTAATTCTATTTTAAAATAAAATCTTAATTAATTTTTAACTATTTTAATCCTTATCCTATCAAGTAAATCCTAAATCTTAACTTTGTAATTCTATATCTTAACTACCTAATCACTAACCATGTATCTCTCTCCCTATATATAATTCTATCTAATCCTATCCATCAAATCTAAATATTAACCAACCCAATCCTCATATATCCTAACTACTAAATTCTATAGTTATCTTAATTAAATAAAAATCTTAACTAACCTAATCTTTTATTATCTCCTAATCCTAACCATCTAATATTAAATTATCCTAATCCTAACTATATAATCATAACTAATTAACATCCCCTATATAAACATCTAATCCAAAATCAAAACCCTAACCTAATCTTCTCCTCCTTCCTTTGCTAGCAGTCCCAACCCACCATACGGCCTCCTCTTTCTTCTCTAGCGAGAGACCCCGACGGTAGCTCGCGGCACCTCGACATCCTCGCAGCCTCTGTCTCCTCTGTCGTCAAACTCCCATTGCCGGTCGTGAGTTTCTCCCCC
This sequence comes from Agave tequilana, assembly GCA_038442645.1. Classification (NCBI taxonomy): domain Eukaryota; kingdom Viridiplantae; phylum Streptophyta; class Magnoliopsida; order Asparagales; family Asparagaceae; genus Agave; species Agave tequilana. The sequence goes on from JAVJIF010009571.1 coordinate 33,095, forward strand.
TCTACGGCTTCCGTCTCCTCCAGCGAGCTCCGCTACGGCTTTCTCCCGGCCATGTCTCCTCCTGCACCGTGAGTGTGCCCTCTCTTCCTCTCTATTTCTATGTTATTATGTATGTATTTATGTATGTGTCATTTGTGATTGGGTGTGCATAAATTATTATGTGTTGGTACGTTTGTGGATATGTGTTACGTGTGCATGGAGGTGTGCATGTTTGTTGTATATGTTTATATAAGAGTGTGTGTGAGAGAGTGTGTGTGTGTGTGTGTAAATGTATGCATGATTATAAGTGTGTGAGTATTGTGTATGCCTAGGTGTATGCATGATTATGTGTATGTATATAAATACTTATATATATATGTATAGGAGTGTGTACATGTGTTTTTATGTGTACTTATGGATGTATGTATTTGGTTATATGTTACAAAGATGCAGACTTGTTCGTGCGCTTCGAACCCGATAACAGAAGACCCAGACCTGTTCGGTATTTATGTTCGGTATGGATCTAATACATTGGTGATTCGAAAACTGACCCATGGGATGATTCGTAGATTCGTACTGGTTCGTTCAGTGGAGACCAGACGGTGATTCGATTATAAAACCGCGTCATTTCATGTGACTGTTTGTTTACTGGTATATTTCAATTTCAGCGTTTTATCTTAATATTTCATGCTCATGTATATATTATTCTGCATTATTCTTTTCATGCCGGTCACTATTGTTACAATGTGATGCTCTGATATTATTTTATTGATATATTATTATTCTGTTACCAACAATATTGTCGATTCGTTCCATTATTCTAGGCAGATGAGTATTCGTCCTGATTCTCCTTATTAGTAATAACCAGATGATAATTTAACTGTAATGTTGAGGAATAATTAATGAAATTGCTTCATTGATAGATTAGATCAGTGGACAATAGGTGAGACTAGATCTGCTGATGGAGAATGAAATTGATATATTGTTGATGTGTGTGCGCGCGCGGCGCGCAAATTTAGTATCTTACTACTGAGATGTGGTGACTCACTTTATCAATGTGTTACATTATTTGATTTATTAGATCTGTTGATACTTGAATTTATTATTACTCTTATTGGAGTGGAGATTGACTTAAAGTTAAGAATGAGTGTAGACTGGATTAATATGAATTAATAGAGCACATGGATATATAGCAGATTTAATAACTTGTTACTGAGATATTCTTGTCCTATCATTTCATTATAAATTGTTTACCATTTCAGATTCAGGATTATTTGTGGTATATCTTTGACTGTAACTTGACTGGACCTAATGATTGGCCTAGTTCATGTTTGTAGATGAGTAGTACACTTCATGTAAAGTATTATGAGGCAATTATTTAGTGATTATTTAGATAGAAATCTTTTTAAATATTGAGGACTAATAGAATATGATGCTATTTTACTAGAAGACTAAATCTACCTAGATGCTTGGAACTATGTATGGACTTAGTTAGATTTGGAGTTGACCTGAGATATATATTCTTTATGTTGGATATTGTGATTGATCTTGAATAGAAGTGAGAACGTGTGATGATCTTAATCGATGATCTTACTGTTATTCGATGGTAAGGATATGACTAGACATAGCTGACTGTTTATGTGAGACCCTAATATACTGATAATATAAAAGATTAGAGTAAACAGATAGGAATGAGCATATCAGATACTTTCACATGGATTGATACTTGATGTTCATGATGGTTATATTGAGATTATGGGTTGATGGATTAGTTATTGATATCTCTTTAGTACAGATGGAGGAGATTTGGCTGATTCTAAATGGGACTATATTGTAAGGAATCAGTGTTTAGACTTGTTACTGTAATTATTCATGTTACTGAAAGTTATTGAGAAAAGATTATTTGACTGTAACACCCTGTACAATCCTATTATTCATCGTATACACGGTTACTGTTACCGTTCACTGTTACTGATATTGTTCACCTTGCATACGATCACTGTTGACTGATATACTGTACTTTTACTATCACCACATCGTCTCGGTATTTTAGTAATAGGGATATTGATTGTTTAACTAAATTAAATAATAATGTAAATGGACAACTTATACTGGGATTGGAAAAATTGATGGAGAAGACAGCGTCTGTATTTTGGGTGGACCTAGGATACAGGTTGCGCAGCCGACTACGGTTCCACTGCAGGGTTCTGGGATATGACTAACATCCCATCTTTTTATTATTCTATGGTGTTATTGTGAGTATTGTTCCATAGTGATACAGTAAGTACTGTTATAGTTACTGACTACCTGGCGTTAGGGCCTGATTCAGCACCGACATCTGGGCCGTGGTGCCGGATATGTATGGGACCCACCTAAAGAATGGACAATGTCTCTTCTATTGATTTTAATAACTTAGGACCCTGATTGATATGTGTAATAGGCGTAGTATGGGATGCGTCTATTACAAGTGGCAATTGGTGTTCGCTGACATAATTAATATTGATAAACTGTTATTATGTACTATAATTGACTGTACTCACCTGACTAAACTAACATAAGTTATGATAGACATATGATTGTACACATGGTCAGATTGTATGCCAGACTAGTGACATATGCTAGGTTACACTTGTTGACATCAGTTATTTGTTCACAGTTGTATTAGCTTTTATCTGCAGACTTGTTCATGTTATTGTTATTCAACTATCTTTTATTTTTAACGTTAGACTTATTGTTATTTTTGTACACACTGTTTATATGCACGAGCACTCCCTTTTTCTTATACACTCATTAGGTCGCTTCTGATGACCTTGGATTTGCACGTCCAGATATTGGACGCTTTATTAAATTGTTCAGGTGTTCGTTGAGCTCATACGCTTCGCGAGGAGTTAGAGTTTCTCCCTATTTGATTCTTGTATTCTTGCCTCTTTTTATTTTTGTTTCTGTACTTTCCTTGATTCTAGTATATCTGATTCAGTCTTTATTCCAGTTCTTTTTATATGATATCAGGTATGGTTGCTTATATGTTATACTGCAGTGATATTGATTTACTGTAGTAGATTTTTATTACTTGCTCAAGTTATTTTAGGCTTAACGTGTATATATGGGGTATTTTCCTCGCATATGTACGTCGCCGACTCTCATCGTGATTCCGTTTTCACGTATTTTGGAAAGCGGGGCATGACAAAGTTTTCTTGATATCAGAGCCAGGTTTTTGACTTGCGATCCTTCTATTTTCGCAAGAAGACCTAGTTCTTACTAGTGACCTGAGACAAGTTATATTTATACTGCAATATACTTGTAATATCCTTATGATGATAATGACTCCATTTGGAATTGAATGTCCTCCCTTTGAAAATCCATCTCTTTGATTTTTCGATCTTTCTGATTGCATCTCTTCTTCTAGAGCAATCTTGGTTCCATCTTAATTTCTCTTCTTCTTATAATTCTATTTCCTGATTTTATCTTTTGGAACTTGTTACTCCAATTTAAAGCTGGTAGCAGAGATCAAAGCAAGCAACGAAAATGTGGTGGGCCTATGATACAGTGAGGAGTGACGCAGAAGATTTATCTTCTCTTTTAACTTAATTTTTATCATTTCCTGGTTTATTGAAATTTCGAGGACAAAATTTTTAAACGGTAGGTAGAATGTAATACCACTATTTTTGAAATACGAGATTAATAATGAATAATAATATCTTTTTTGCATGTATTTTGTGTTAATTATTATTGTTGTTATGTATTATTATTATAGTTATTACTATTGGTAATTATTATTATTGTTATTGTTAAATATCTTTACATATTATTGTTATTATTCTTATTATTAATATTATTGATATTTATTTTGTGCATTATTCTTAGGCAGCTTACTTCTTGTCCCCTATTTTTCTCTTTCTTTTCTTTCATTTTCTTATTCTTTATCCTAAGCCCAATCCAAATCCAAGTACCCATTTTCATATTCTTTACCTTTTACCATTAGCCTATATTAGTTTCATATCTTTCTTTCATTTTTTCTTGATCTAAGTCATTAGCCCATTTTCATTTCTTTTATGTTTCTTTTATTTAAGACCCAATACCTAATCCTAACCTATTACCATTTCTTTCTTTCCTATCCAAACCCACTAGGTCAAACCCATTACCATTGAGATCCTTACCCATTAACCCATACCCAACACCAAAGATCCAAACCCAATCCTTATCCTAAGAAATCAAATCATAATTCAAATTCTAATCCAGAGTACTAATCCTAATCTAAATCCTACAAAAATCATATCTATCCTAACTTACTCAAATCTACATCCTATGTTCATTAATCTCAACTAATTCTATTTTAAAATAAAATCCTAACTAATCTTTAAACTATTTTAATCCCTATCTTATCAACTAAATCCTAAATCCTAACTATGTAATTTTATATCTTAATTACCTAATCACTAACCCTATACCTCTCTCCCTATATTTATCCTATCTAATCCTATCCATCAAATCTAATTCTTAACTAACTCAACCCTCATATATCCTAACTACTAAATTTTATAGTTATCTTAATTAAATAAAAATCCTATCTAACTTAATTTCTCATTATCTCCTAATCCTAACCATCTAATCTTAAATTATTCTAATCCTAACTATATAATCATAACTAATTAACATCTCCTATATAAACATCTAATCCTAAACCAAAATCCTAACCTAATCTTCTCCTTCTTCCTTTGCTGGCAGCCTAACCCACCATACGACTTCCTCTTTCTTCTCTAGCGAGACCCTGATGGCAGCTCGCGGCATCCTGACATTCTCGCGGCCTCCGCCTCCTCTGTCGTCGAACTATCCATGGTCGGCCGTGAGTTTCTTCCCCTCCGCGGATTTCACCTCCTCCAACGAGCTCTGTCGCTGCCTTTTCCCGGCCATGTCTTCTCACCGTGAGTATGCCCTCTTTTCCTCTCTATTTCTATCTTGTTATGTATGTATTTATGTGTGTGTCATTTGTGATTGGGTGTGCATAAATTATTATGTGATGATATATTTGTGAATATATGTTACGTGTGCGTGAAGGTGTGCATGTTTATTGTATATGTTTGTGTAAGAGTTTGTATGTATGTATAAATGTATGCATGATTATAAGTGTGTGAGTATTGTGTATGCCTGGGTTTATGCATGATTATGTGTATGTATGTATATACTTGTATATATATGTATAGGGGTATGTACATGTGTATTTATGTGTACTTGTGGCTATATGTATTTGGTTATATGTTACAGTGATGCAGACTTGTGCGCTTCGAACCTGATAACAGAAGACCTAGAGCTATTCTGGATTTATATTCGTTATAGACCCAATACGCTGGCGATTCAAAAACTGACCGATGGAATGATCCGTAGATTCGTACCGGTTCGTTCAGTAGAGACCAGATGGTGATTCGATTCTAAAAGTGTGTCATTTCAAGTGAGTGTTTGTTTACTGGTCTATTTCAATTTTAGCGCTTTATCTTAATATTTCATGCTCATATATATATATATATATATATATATATATATATATATATATATATATATATATATATATATATATATATATATATATTATTCTGCATTATTCTGTTCATGCCGGTCACTATTGTTACATTTTGATGCTCTGATATTATTTTATTAATAAATCGTTATTCTGTTACCAACAATATTGTCGATTCGTTCCATTATTCTAGGCAGATGAGTATTAATCTTGATTCTCTTTATTAGTAATAACCAGATGAGAATTTAATTGTAAAGTTGAGGAATAATTAATGAAATTGTTTCATTGATAGATTAGATCAATGATCTAAATTAGCGTGAGACTAGATCTGGTGTTGGAGAATGAAATTGATATATTATTGATGTGTGTATGTCTATGTCTATATATATATATATATATATATATATATATATATATATATATATATTATATATATATATATATATATATATATATATATATATATATATATATATATATATATATATGCAGAGTTAGTATCTTAGCACTGAGATGTGGTGACTCACTTTATCGATGGGTAGCATTATTTGATTTATTAGATCTGTTGATGCTTGGAATTATTTTTGGGCTCTTATCGGAGTGGAGATTGACTTAGAGTTAAGAATAAGTGTAGACTGAATTAATATGAATTAATAGAGCATATGGATATATAGTATATTCAATAACCTGTTACTGAGATATTCTTGTCCTATCATTTCATTATAGATTGTTTACCATTTTGGATTCAGAATTATTTGTGGTATATCTTTGACTGTGACTTGACTGGACCTAGTTATTAGTCTAAATCATGTTTGTGGATGAGTGGTACATTTCATGTAAAGTATTATGAGGAATCGTTTGGTGATTATTTAGATAGAAATCTTTTTAAATATTGGGGACTGATAGAATATGATGCTATTTTACTAGAAGAGTGAATCTACCTTGATGCTTGAAACTATATATGGACTTAGTTAGATTTAGAGTTAAACTGAGATGTATATTCTTTATTTTGGATATTGTGATTGACCTTGAATAAAAGTGAGAACGTGTGATGATCTTGATCGATGATCTTTCTATTATTTGATGGTAAGGATATGACTAGACATATCTGACTATTTATGTAAGACTCTGATATACTGATAATATAAAGGATTAGAGTAAACTGACAGGAGATAGCTGGTTATTGATTTATTGAGGTGATGGTTTACCATATTAGATACTTTCACATGGATTGATACTTGATGTTCACTTATTGAGATTATGGGTGATGAATCAGTAACTGATATCTCTTTAGTACAGATGGATGAGATTTGACTGACTCTAGATGAGACTATATTGTAAGGGATCAGTGTCTAGACTTGTTGCTGTAATTATTCATGTTACTGAAAGTTACTAGGAAACAATTGTTTGACTGTAACACCCTGTACAGTCCTATTGTTCATCGTATACACGGTTACTGTTACCGTTTACTGTTACTGATATTGTTCACCATGTATACGATCACTGTTGACTGATATACTGTACTGTTACTGTCACTGCATCGTCCCAGTATTCTAGTAATATGAATATGGATTATTTAACTGAATTAAATAATATTGTAAATGAACAACTTACTCTGGGATTTGGGAAATTGATGGAGGAGACAGCGTCTGTATTTTGGGTGGACCTAGGATGCAGGTTGCACAGCCGACTTACGGTGCCTCTGCAGGGTTTCGGGGGATGACTGACATCTCATCTGTTTATTGTTCCATAGTGTTACTATGAGTATTGTTCCACAGTGATACTGTGAGTACTGTTACTGACTACCTAGGGGTAGGGCCTAGTTCAGTGCCAGACATTTGGGCCATGGTCCTGGGTATGTATGGGACCCACCTAAAGCATGGATAATGTCTCTTCTATTGATTTCAATAACTTAAAATCTTGATTAACACGTGTAGTAGGCGTAGTATGGGATACGTCAATTACAAGTGGAAATTGGTGTTCACTAACATAATTAATATTGATAAATTGTTATTATATACTATAATTGACTGTACTCACAAGACTGAACTCTCATAAGTTATGATAGACATATGATTGTATACATGGCCAGATTGTATACCATACTAGTGACATATGCTAGTTTACATATCTTGACATCAGTTACTTGTTTACAGTTGTATTAGTTATCTTTTATCTGCAGACTTATTCATGTTATTGTTATTTAGCTATCTTTTATTTCCAGCTTTAGACTTATTCATATTTTTATACACACTGTTTATAAGCACGAGCACTCCCCCTTTTCTTATACACTCATTAGGTCGCTTCTGACGACCTTGGATTTGCGTCCAGCTATTGGAAGCTTTATTATATTTTTTAGGTATTCGTTGAGCTCGTACGCTTCGCGGAGAGCTGGAGTTTCTCCCTATTTGATTCTGGTATTCTTGCCTCTTTTTGTTCCTATTTCTGTACTTTTCTTGATTCTTGTATATCAGATTCAATTTTTATTCCAGTTCTTTTTATATGATATCTACGTGGATGCTTATTGTTATATTGTAGTGATATCGATTTACCGTAGTAGATTTTTATTACTTGTTCAGGTTACTTTAGGCTTAGCGTATATACGTGGGGTATTTTTCTCGCGTATATACGTCGCCGACTCTCGTCGCGACTATATTTTCACGTATTTTGAGAAGCGGGGCGTGCAACATATTAATAAGAACAAAGAATCTTGGTGTCTTGAGACTTTGATCAAGACTCAATTCATACAAATTTGAACTTGACCAATTTCAAACCTTGGACAAATTGGCAAGTTTTTCAATCGATGAGATTGAACTTGAATGTGAATATGACCTCGATCCCCAACCTTGTAATTCAGTTTCCATCTTCAAACCTATGTTGATTCCGGTGTCATTACCCAATTTGGACTAGTTTCTGGAACTAACATTTATTCCCATACCCATAGACAAGAAATTGAATCACTAAATTTTGATAGTCACATTCCATTGATGGGAGAAGAATGTGAAATTGAATTCTTTGATTTGGACTCAACTCTTGAACCAAAAATGACTCTCGAACCCAAAATTGAATTTTTTTGAGTTAGTAATTGTTCCCAAACCTATCATTCTTGAATCCAAATCAATCATGTTGGCCCGGAGGCCTTCCTCTCTAGTTTTGATGATGATTAACTCATGTAGTTATGTTTACTAATAATCTTGTGATTTTAGTTTCAGATCATGTAACAAGATATTAGTTGGTGATTGCTTCAAAAAGAGGAGTTTGGAAGCCTTCACTTGGTGATTCCCGAGCCCATGCGTCATGATGATACATAGCCTTGCTCGTTGGATCACGGAGTTTGGACCAAGTCGACTTGAAGATGGAAGATCGTCAAGAAGACTTAGGTATCCTAGTTTAGTTTAGTGTGTTTAGATCCATTTGTAAAGCTTAGTATAGTTGATATGCTCAAGTGCACAACACACACGTTTTATGGTTTTTCGGTTTTTAGTTTAACCGATATTTGTTTTCATGAATAGATTGATCAAAACAAGTTCATTGGTTTATGTATAGTAGATTCATTCTATACATGCATGCTTAACTTCTTAGACAAACTTATTTTGACTATCCTATTCATGTATTGAAAAATACAAGTTTGATAAAATACAAGTTTTAGTTTTTGGTAAAAATGTTAAAACACAAAAAAGGTTTTATATGCTTGATATTTGAGCTAAAATATTTATCACATGTTTACATATCAATGCAAAAAGATAAAACTATTTTTGGGTATTTTTACAAGAGATAAAAGAATTTTTAGAAATATTTTTAACATGTGTTTCTGTCCCAGATTTGTGGCTGACAGGCCAGGTCGGCCGACCGCATGGGTCGACCGCACCAAAGGCCGGTCGACCCTTGCGGTCGAACGACGTGCACAGGCTTGTGCACGTTTGGCAGTCTCAGGACGGTCGGCCGACCGGACCAGAGAGCTTTGCTCTCTGTATCTAGGCGGTCGGCCGAGCGGCCGACCGGATCAGAGTGTCTGCTCTCTGTATCTGGGCGGTCGGCCGTGCGGTCGACCGGGTTGCCCCAACGGTCACTTTTCTGACCGTTGGCGGTCGGCCGGCCGGCCGACCGCTAGGCCTGTCAGGCTGCCAGATCAGCCTAACGGCTAGTTTTGTTTTGGGGCTATAAATACCCCATTGCTTGGTGTTTTTAACTAAGATTTCAAGAGCCAAAATTTCTCTGATATACAAATGTTTTAAACAAGTTTTCAAAAGTATTTTTGGGCTTTAAACTTCAAATTTGGGTTTGTGTTTTAGGGTTGGGAAAATCAAAGAAAATAGAAATTTGGGAGATTTGTATTCGTTTTCATTTCTTTCTTTTACAAGAGTTTTCCCAAGTGATTTTCTTTGGTTCTTGTTTTCCAAACACCTAGTTTTTTCACATTTGAGCCTTATCTTCTATCCTATTCTATTTAGGATCTTTGTTTGTGGAAAAAGGAAAGAGGTTTGTGGTTGAGATATACCACTTGTTGTAAACCCCTTGATTTCTTGTATCCCTCTTGGTGAGGTTAATTTGGGTTGGTGTTTGCTCTCTCTTTGGTAGAGGGTTAGATTGTGGTTTGCTCCCTCTAGTGAGAGGTGGAATTGGTTTGTATATCCCTCTTCGGTAGAGGTGATTGTGGTTGTATTGGCTACGGGCCTACCCCTCGGTTGTGAGGCGGTGTTTGAGAGAGGAGTTCGGTACTCCCTTTGTTGTAACAAATCCTCCTCGGTGGAGGTTCCCTCGGTGAGAGATAGTGGATTAGAAATCCTTCTCGGTGAAGGCGGGGATGTAGAGCTAGGGGCTCGAACCTTGAAACATATCTTGTTGTTAGCGTTTGATCCATTGTCTCTCTAACTCTCTCTCTTTTAATTGTGCATTGCATTATTCATATTGCCATATCATTCATACTTGTGTTGTGCCTTGCTTTATTTCATATTGCTCATTCTTATATGCTTGGCTTGCTTGTGTGTGTGCCTCACTTGTACTTAACCACAAGAGCTTCATATAGCACCTCAACCCATATCTAGGGGAATCAAGAGGAGTTAGTCCAGAGCCCTTCACGGGGAATTCGGCTACACTTGTGTGTTGTACTAAGTGTGTTGCAAATTTGTTTTTAAGCTTCCGAATTTAGCGCATTTAGTTTCTAGATTAGCATTATCACCTACTCACCCCCCCTCTAGGTGATTTACAATTGCTATCAGAGCCTACGCTCCTGATACTTAGGCTTAACATCCTAAGAGTGAGATCCATTTGTTTGCTAATCTTCATTTGCATTTGCTTGTTTGCACACATATAGCTTGGACCCATGGACTTCATGACCCCACCTATGTTTGACCCTTCCAACATCCTTATTTGGAAGACTAGGATGTCCATATACCTTCAAACCCTAGGTTATAAGGTTCACCTTGCCATTACCAAGGAATCCTACCTTAGTGATAGCAAGCATATAGGGGCCAATGCACAAGCCCTTGAGGCCATTAGAAGCACGCTTTCAAAAGAATATCTTATGCATGTTTCTAACCTTGATTCCGCTTTTGCAGTGTGGAATATGTTGACAACCACCACCACCACCTCCAAGCTTCAAGTGCCAATTCAACAAGAGGAGGAGACTAGTGGAGAATCCGATTCTCAATGCTATATGATCCAAGGGAATGACTCCCTTGAGGTACAATCAGAAACTCAACTAGATAGTTTTGATTCTACTTCTTCATGTGATGATCATGTTGATGCCCATGCTTTGAATGAAGAACTTTCCATTATTTGTGAAAAATTTATAGAAAAATATAAAGTTTTGAAAAAGAAAAGTCTAGGAATTGAAAAAGAAAATAAAAATTTGCATTCTAGACTTAACAATGTTTTGCAAGAGAAGGTTGAGGTCTATAATGAAAGGGATTCATTGAGATCTCAATTAGACCTTGCTCTAAAAGAAAATGAATTTTTGAAAAATAAAAATGATTGCAATAATGTTTTGAAGAAAAATGAAAACTTGTCTTCAAAAATTGATTTTGTTTTAAAGGAGAATGTCGCTTTGAAAAATAAAATGGTTTCTATTTCAAATGATTTAAATGTTTGTTTAAAGAAAAATGAGTTTTTCCAAAATAAGATTGATTCTCATGTTTGTCATGCTAGGGCAGTTCCATCTAGATCACCTATTGCATGTGCCACCTCTTCTTTAATTGAAAAAGATATATCTATACTTAAGAAGAGTGTTGATTGTTTGGGCTCCACTTTGAGCCAATGTGTTGTTGGGCATACACGATTGGAATCTTTGTTTCGAAAGAAACAAGTTCCATCTTTTTATGCACACCCTCCACGGCATACACATGCTCCTCACGGACACCATCACCACATGTATGCTCATGTGTACACTTGTACACATTGTGGACGTAAGGGCCACCTTACTAAATTTGCTATGATAGAATACATGTTTCAAATTTAGCAAAGAATTTTGTTTGGGTTAGAGAAGGGACTAACCCCCATGGACCCAATAAGTTGTGGGTACCAAAAACCACCCCTTTTATGTTTGATGTAGGAGTGGGCTCTCGCATGACGTGAGAGTTGAGGTACCTTGGAGTGGATGCGTTCCGAGCTTCATGGAAATCAATTGGATGCATCACTTTCAAGGGATGTTTGGTGGAGAAGACCACCATATTTTGGAGACAATGAAAGTTGCCTTCTAGGTTTTGGTAAAGATTCCTAACTCCTTATTATTGTTTACATGCTTTCATATTCATTGTTTATAGCATGTTTTATTGTTTATAAATTATTATGTCAATGCCATGATTATTAGACTCTTGACATACATGTATAGTATTTGAGACACCCATGTTTATATGGACCCATATTTTGTGTTCTCATCGTTTGTTTAGCTATCATGTTTATCATAGCTCAATAACATGTGAATTTACACAATAATCATGTTTATGTTTATCATGATGATTTATATCTTGTTTTGATACTTCATGATTTGAATATATGCTTAAATGTTAGTTTTCATTAAGACTAGGTATATACTTGTACATATAGTGGGCCACAAATAAATCTATATATGTTTGAGCTTGAATGCTTATTTGAACCCATTAGATGTGCTAGTATAGTCCAGTTTTGATGATCCATACATTTTAAGCTTGTATTCCTATTTTTGAATTTGTTTTATGTTTATGTGTTTTCATTTCATGTATATGTCTATTTTGCCAAACTTTAAGATATACATGTATACCCCTTGAGTCATTTGCTTTTCATGCAAATCTATACATATGGACTCAATTGTGTTTAGGGATATGTATGTATACTTTTTGTGTTGACAAATCATACATATACCTTGAAATGAATTTGTTTTAATGAAAATTTAGTTTTTCATGTTTTCATGTTTAACTTCATGTATATGTCCATTTTATCTAAACTATTGTTTATACATATACATCCTTTTTTAGCCACGTGCCTTCATGCATATATCTTTGTGGACTCGTTGTATTTGGATATGTATGTATACTTTAGTTTGTATAGGACATACATATACCTTGAAGATTAAATAAGTTTTGATGATTTTCATGTTTTCGTGTTTTAAGGAATATTGAGCTTAATTGCCAATTTTCATGATTATATGTTTCACATAACACTTGCACACTCACCTCTTCTACAATGTTTCTCATGATTGTGTTTTCATGAGTATTTTTGAGCTTAATGGATTTTGAGTGTTTTAGTGCCATGTGGATTTCATGTTTCATGAAAGATAATTTTGTTTTATTCCTTACTTGAAGGATTTCGTACTAGTTTACAAATTTTCCATTTAACTAGTTGCGATATTCTTCATTTTGGTAGAGTTTTCAAACACACTTTATTTTTTCAAATCTATTTTTTTGAAAACCCCTACCATCTATGGGTGGTTGGATGGGAGATCATGCTCATGTATGCTTGATAGTGAAAATCATTTTAAACTTGAACATGATTGGGAGGCTAGGTTATATGAGATATACACTTGATCATTATTGTTCTTTCAATTGGTATCATTGGACTCTTTCAATTGGTATCAATTTTGACCTTTCTTGTATACTCATATATGTTTGTTTGTATGTATGCTTTCACTTCCAAGAATATCAATTTCAATTGGTATCTATTTTCCATACATATATATTTGTGTTTATGCTAAGCTTGAGCTTCAATTTTGTTTCAATTGATTAGTTTTCAATTGCTTTTCAATTGGTATCTTATTACAAGCTTATGCATATGTTTTGTTGGTATTTCATAAAGGGGGAGAAAATTCGATTTTCATGTTTACAATTGGTATTTGTATTTCCACTCCCTTACTTTATGATAGAAAATAATAATTTCAATTTGGTATCATATGTTTAAAAAGAATAATATTTTTAATTGGTATCAAATTTGTTTTATTGAGAAAATTTAAATTTTTGTTTTAGAAAAGAAATACAAAAGTTTTGATTTGTATTGCCTATATGTAAAGAGAGCTTAACATCTCTTCTACATATAGATTCATGATCAGTGTATCTTGTATTGAAGAGCTTGACAATCTATTCTTTATTTGGTACACGTGTGTAGGGGGAGCTTCACATCTCCTCTTATGCATTGCATAGTGTACGTTATGTGAATTAGGGCTTGTCATCCCTCCTTCATGTAATGTATCTATGTAGGGAAGCTTCACATCTTCCTCTTCATGAATGTATATTGCATATAACATTTGTTGATTGATCCATGTTTACTTTCAATTGGTATCAAGATGCTAATTTGACATATTTTCAATTGATATCTTAATTGATTGTCACCCCTATTTGGTTTTTGTTTTTGTTTTAGACAAAAAGGGGAGAACATATTTTTTATTAACCCTTTATTGATTCGTTGTTTCGAACAAAAAGGGGGAGAAAAATTATTGATTTGGTTTTGCTTATACCCCTTATTGATGAGTGTTTCTTTGTATTAAAAAGGGGGAGAAGATTTTGTTTTGTTTTGGTTTTTACCCCTTTGTTGATGATTGACAAAAAGGGGGAGAAAGATTTTGGTTTATATATGCATATTTATGTTTTGCATATATTAAGTTTAATTTAGTTTAATTTTAATTGGTATCTAGAGCATGTTTTGATTTTAAACATTTCATTAGTATCTAGAGCCATTTATTATTTATGCATGATTATGCATTGTCATTCATTGCATATTTATGTTTATTTGTTTTATGCATGAGTTAAGGGGGAGCTTCTTTGAAGCTTAACTTTGATCCATGCATATATAACTCCATGAGTTTTGTCATCATCAAAAGGGGGAGATTGTTGGCCCGGATGCCTTCCTCTCTAGTTTGATGATGATTAACTCATGTAGTTATGTTTACTAATAATCTTGTGATTTTAGTTTCAGATCATGTAACAAGATATTAGTTGGTGATTGCTTCAAAAAGAGGAGTTTGGAAGCCTTCACTTGGTGATTCCCGAGCCCGTGCGTCATGATGATACATAGCCTTGCTCGTTGGATCACGGAGTTTGGACCAAGTCGACTTGAAGATGGAAGATCATCAAGAAGACTTAAGTATCCTAGTTTAGTTTAGTGTGTTTAGATCCATTTGTAAAGCTTAGTATAGTTGATATGCTCAAGTGCACAACACACACGTTTTATGGTTTTTCGGTTTTTAATTTAACCGATATTTGTTTTCATGAATAGATTGATCAAAACAAGTTTATTGGTTTATGTATAGTAGATTCATTCTATACATGCATGCTTAACTTCTTAGACAAACTTATTTTGACTATCCTATTCATGTATTGAAAAATACAAGTTTGATAAAATACAAGTTTTAGTTTTTGGTAAAAATGTTAAAACACAAAAATGGTTTCATATGCTTGATATTTGAGCTAAAATATTTATCACATGTTTACATATCAATGCAAAAAGATAAAACTATTTTTGGGTATTTTTACAAGAGATAAAAGAATTTTTAGAAATATTTTTAACAGGTGTTTCTGTCCCAGATTTGTGGCTGACAGGCCAGGTCGGCCGACCGCACGGGTCGACCGCACCAAAGGCCGGTCGACCCTTGCTGTCGACCGACGTGCACAGGCTTGTGCACGTTTGGCAGTCTCAGGGACGGTCGGCCGGGCGGCCGACTGGACCAGAGAGCTTTGCTCTCTGTATCTGGGCGGTCGGCCGGGCGGCCGACTGGACCAGAGAGCTTTGCTCTCTGTATCTGGACGGTCGGCCGAGCGGCCGAGCGGATCAGAGAGTCTGCTCTCTGTATCTGGGCGGTCGGCCGTGCGGTCGACCGGGTTGCCCCAACGGTCACTTTTCTGACCGTTGGCGGTCGGCCGGCCGGCCGACCGCTAGGCCTGTCAGGCTGCCAGATCAGCCTAACGGCTAGTTTTGTTTTGGGGCTATAAATATCCCATTGCTTGGTATTTTTAACTAAGATTTCAAGAGCCAAAATTTCTCTGATATACAAGTGTTTTAAACAAGTTTTCAAAAGTATTTTTGGGCTTTAAACTTCAAATTTGGGTTTGTGTTTTAGGGTTTGGGAAAATCAAAGAAAATAGAAATTTGGGATATTTGTATTGGTTTTCATTTCTATCTTTTACAAGAGTTTTCCCAAGTGTTTTTCTTTGAGTTCTTGTTTTCCAAACACCTATTTTTTCACACTTGAGCCTTATCTTCTATCCTATTCTATTTAGGATCTTTGTTTGTGGAAAAAAGGAAAGAGGTTTGTGGTTGAGATATACCACTTGTTGTAAACCCCTTGATTTCTTGTATCCCTCTTGGTGAGGTTGATTTGGGTTGGTGTTTGCTCTCTCTTTGGTAGAGGTTGAGATTGTGGTTTGTTTCCTCTAGTGAGAGGTGGAATTGGTTTGTATATCCCTCTTCGGTAGAGGTGTTTGTGGTTGTATTGGCTACGGGCCTACCCCTCGGTTGTGAGGCGGTGTTTGAGAGAGGAGTTCGGTACTCCCTTTGTTGTAACAAATCCTCCTCAGTGGAGGTTCCCTCGGTGGGAGATAGTGGATTGGAAATCCTTCTCGGTGAAGGCGGGGATGTAGAGCTAGAGGCTCGAACCTCGAACATATCTTGTTGTTAGCGTTTGATCCATTGTCTCTCTAACTCTCTCTCTTTTAATTTTGCATTGCATTATTCATATTGCCATATCATTCTTACTTGTATTGTGCCTTGCATTATTTCATATTGCTCATTCTTATATGCTTGGCTTGCTTGTGTGTGTGCCTCACTTGTACTTAACCACAAGAGCTTCATATAGCACCTCAACCCATATCTAGGGGAATCAAGAGGAGTTAGTCCAGAGCCCTTCAAGGGGAATTCGGCTACACTTGTGTGTTGTACTAAATGTGTTGCAAATTTGTTTTTAAGCTTCCGCATTTAGCGCATTTAGTTTCTAGATTAGCATTATCACCTATTCACCCCCCCCCCCCTCTAGGTGATTTACAAATCATTCCACCAAATCACATTCTTTTGTTGGATATTGGTATTGACCATAATGACTCATTGATGATTTTTCAAGACTGGTCATGTAAAGAGAATAAGTTTCATGATAAGATCGTTAATGATCATTTTCATATTGGGGATTGTAATTATATACATAGAAAAGATGTCAATAAAGGTGGGTTTCGTGAACCACCACATTAACTTGATTGGGTAGCAACGCTTAACCCAATCCGACCACCACCGGAACCACCACCTTAAGGTAATATTTTTCTTCCCTTTCTTTTTTTCATGCATTCATTCATTCATTGATGACAATGCATGAGATGGGTGTGGGGGAGGTTCTAACATAACATAGGTTTTCTTTTTATTTTAAAAAGATTCTTTTTTTTGCTTTTAAAAACTTTTTGAAAAGAGAAACAATATTTTGACCTATTTTTTGTAATGAATTAAGTTAATTTTGAGGAATAGGAAAATCATAATTAGGTTTTCTTATACTTGGTCAAAATAAGATTATTTGTTTGATTTCTAGTGTTAGGAAGAAAACTTGAAAAAGTAATTTAACCTTGATCTTTATCTTGATAAAATATGCAATTTTATAACACTTACACACTTAGGGTTCAAAAACAAAGATTCTTATGCCTTATTAAAAAAAGAAATTAATATATATATATATCAAAGAAGTTCTCTGATTAAGCTTGGTACTTATGTCCTCATAAAGTATAAGTATTCATGCCTAAAAGTGGTCCATATAATAAATAAAATTCTTAGTTTTATGGTCTTGTTGCTCGAGTCCTTATGTCCTTGGGGCGTCTTCTCACCCAGTACCCTAAGACCATCCGATTTGGGAGTTACTGACTAAAGGCTCGTTACATGGGCAGATTAGAAAGCCTATGAGAACTAAGGAATAATACCATCAAAAGTATAAAAAAATAAAAAAATAAAATAAGGCATAAGAGTTAGAGTTAAAGAACCCCTAGTCAAAATTTCATGGTCATAAAGCTGCATATGACTTAGGGTAAAGTAATAGACTAGATAAAAAATACAGTTTGACTCTTTACCTTTATTGATAACAAGTTTTTGAATAGAGACTAAGTTTAGTAATGAAAATTTTGATTTTCTTATAACTTATAGATTACTTGAACTCTTACAATAATACTTCAAATATTTTCTCTCTTTTTCAAAATGCTTTTCGAAAATACTAACAGTTTGTTTCTCTTTCTTTTTAGATTTTGTGGGTGTAATCCACTGAAAATCCTCACGAGATAAAACTCATCCTCTAGGGGTAACCTAAAGGTTTAACGGCTTGTTGCACATGCTAAGTGCAACCGTGATTCCTACAATATATATATATCTCAAAAAAAATCTCTGATTAAGCTGGTTACTTATGCCTCATAAAGTATAAGTATTTACGCCCAAAAGTGGTCCATATAATAAATAAAATTCTTAGTTTTGTGGTTTTGTTTGCTCGAGTCCTTATGCCCTTGGGGTGTCTTCTCACTCGGTACCTTAAGACCGTCCGGTTTGTGTGTCACTGACTAAAGGCTCGTTACATGGGCAGATTAGAAAGTCTATGGGAACTAAGGAATAACACCACCAAAAATATAAAAATATAAAAATAAAATAAAATAAGGCATAAGAGTTAGAGTTAAAGAACCCCTAATCAAAATTTTACGGCCACAAAGGTGCATATGACTTAGGGTAAAGTAATAGACTAGATAAAAAATATAGTTTGACTCGTTACCTTGATTGATAACAAGTTTTTGAATATAGATTAAGTTTAGAAATGAAAAATTCGATTTTCTAATAACTTATAGATTACTTGAACTCTTACAATAATACTTCAAATATTTTCTCTTTTTTCCAAAATGCTTTTCGAAAATACTAACAGTTTGTTTCTCTTCTTTTTAGATTTTGTGGGTGTAATACACTGAAAATCCTCACTAGACAAAACTCGTCCTCTAGGAATAATGTAGGGTATAACGACATGTTGTACATGCTAAGTGCAACAGTGATTCCTACAAAAGTGAGTTAGGTTAGTTCTGTTTTATTGTTTTGCTCGAGGACGAGCAAAGGAGAGGTGTCGGGGTGTGTTTGGACACATATATTGCATATTTGTTATTATATTCCTACACCCATTCTGTAATAAATCCTGCAATTATATTGTTTTAATACCTAATTTGTCCAAGATATGATAGGAGAAGACCTAGCTCGGCACCTGGTAAATATCTAAAGATTTGTAGCTTAATGCACCTTACTCAATCTTTTAGAGAGTAGTAATAACCAGATTTAAGATCTACAGAATCTGATACAAGATCATCGCCTGACCCTAGAGAAATAAAAGACGAGAAACATCTCTATCCTTGATTATTTGTGACAGGGTTGTAGTTACATCCTTGAATCTGCAAACCTTGGTTCGACAAGCATTACTCTATTTTCAATTATTTCTAACTATTCAACCATCTTATAACGATTAGCCTGTGTTTACCAAGCATCCCATTTGATAGTAAAGTTGTTTATTAAATTTAATAGAGAACCTTATTTTCTATTGATATAGAAGAAAACACTCTTATCCTAATATCTAAGATTTTATGGAAACTGCCCCTACTGTCTTATGTTTAGATTTGATTTAAAAATAACCCTAGCATCTAAAATAAAAAAAGAGGAATTTCTAAAATTTATCCTTAATAAAAAGTTTTGCAAGAAAATACGAGGGAGGTGCAAGACACAGGGAGGTGAGTGTATCCCAATTCTCATTGCAAAGAGATAAGATGGACACAAAAGAATGGCCAAGAACTTCACAAGAAAGAAACAGATAGAAAATATTTGAGGGGCAAAAAGGAAAAAGAGAAAGAAAAGAGAAATGGCAACAACTCTAACAAGCATCTCATCAGCTTTCCTCTCACAAAAATCTCTTCACAGTAATCCTCTCAAAAGAACACCATACCTCACAAGGCCAAAATCTCTGAGGGTCAGAGCTGCAAAGCTCCCAGCTGGAGTAAGTGAATTCTCTCCCCCCTCTCTCTTTGTATTTCATACTGGAAATTTTAATGTTATTGATGAAAATTTTCAATGAAGGTGGAGTTCCCCAAGGTGGAGCCAAAGCTCTCAGAGCCATTCCTTGGGTTCACGAATACTGCAGAGATTTGGAATTCAAGAGCTTGCATGATTGGTCTCATTGGGACCTTCATTGTAGAGCTGGTTGGTTTGATTTTAAATCAAAATTTTAGTTGATGTTTTCATGCAAAATTGTTGTGTTCTTATTAAATTTCATATTTTTTTCAGATTTTTCACAAGGGCATACTTCAGATGATTGGTGTAGATGTGGGAAAAGGGCTTGATCTTCCTCTGTAACTTAATCTTGGAAAGGAAAAAGAATGGGGGTTTGTGTATTTAATTTTAATGTCCTTGCCTTTGTTGATGAGAGAACAAAGTTGTACACTCGAAAGAAGCAACATGATGATATGAACATGATACTTCTGTGATTACTATGGGTTGTGGCTAGATTCTTCATCTTTTGATTAGTCTATTCAATTATTATATGAACTAAAAGCTTCAAAGCTTGCTTTATTTTTATTTTTGTTGAGAAAAGCCAATGAAAAATTTTATTGTAGACATATAATATGTCTGCAGATACTTCATGGAAAATTTCCCATCTAAGTTATTCCAGAATGTCTATTAAATGGAATTCCTTTTGAGATTATTTAATCTACTCTTTGTCACTGAGTTATCTAATCCTTCTAATTTGTTGCTGTGAATAATTTCTGAGGAATCAATTCACGCACCAAAATAATAGAGTGTGTATAATCAAATCACAGAAAACCACTGCAAACACACAGAATTTACGTGAAAAACTCAAATGAGAAAACCACGTAGAAGGGAGATTCCACTATATCAATGGCGATTACAGTTAGATGTTTCTATGGTGTACTAGAGCTTCTAAATACAATTGATCGTCCCTCTTTCACGTGAGAAGGGATCTCCTATTTATACATGTAGCATCTGTTTAGATAAGGCTGTAGTGTCCAGCTCCGTTTAAACATTCAACTCCTTATCTCAAACGCGGTTAGAGCTGAATATTCTAATTTTAACTAGTTAAGTAAGAGACCATCTTTATCTTGGTGGTATATGTCCAGTTGTTGATGTCGTTGATCTGTTGTCGAGCTCTTGCCGAGTTCAAATGAAGATTTAGCTTAGAGATAGAGATTCTCACAATCAATTTTCTCTCTTGTCTCAACTACCTAAATCGTTTACAGTTTGAATTGGATGAAGTCTTCAGGTCGGAGGTTCTAGAAGCGGCCACGTGTTGCGCGCTTGTTTGGTGCTGAATGAACACGTGGCGTGATCTCAGAGAGGGTAGAAACTGACCACTACAGATGCCCTCTCTGCTTTCCTCTCTTTGCAGGAGGTCGGGAACCTTCTCTTGGGAGGTATGGGTTCCCAGGAACTCTGGGAGATAGAGAGAGGAACAGATAAAGAAGGGAACTTTAGGCCTGAATCTGAGTCGTTGTTGTCGCTTCAGTTCTTGTCTTGCAGTGGCGTGTCTCTATAGGTGGTAAAACCTTAAATATGCATCTCATCCCCTGCAACTTCGATCAGATTATCGTCACTTTAAAAAGTGCGCGATTTTAGAAAAAGGTGATGCGTATTTGGCGCGATGGTCTATGTCCCATATCTTGCAACACATGTAGGGTCTCTAATCAAGTGGTGCTTCATTTCTTTTCGGGAACTGAAATTTTGGACGGTTGACATTGGGTTTCCTTTCTATAAATAGGGCATAACTCTTCAAGAGAGATTTGAGTTGCTTTTTGAAAGTTCTTTGTTTCTAAAATCTTGCATTGTTCTGCGGGCGGTGATGCCTCTTTTCTTCTTTGTTCGGTGGAGGAAAGAGAGGGAGAGGATGGCAATGGCTGTTGCGCTCCTGACGTAGAGTCTGTTTGTCAAGGAGTTTCGGCTCTCGTGATGAGATCATCAAGTTGTTTTGGCTCTAGGGGCGAGATGCGACTGCCATGAAGGACAGAGAATGTTCTAACTTCTGCTTGATCAGCACGTCTGGACTTTGACAGGAAAGACAAGAAGGGTTGGGACTTGATCCCATTTCTTTCCTTGCAGCGAACATATAGCAGGGAGCATAAGGGTGCTCGATAACGGTTCTGAACTCTGGGACCGAACGTCTACGTCCTTATGGAATGCCTGTGCTTTAGCTGTCACGGTCCCAGATTCTAGTTATAGGATTAGGTTAACAAATTCCATTTATACAAAATTTTCTTAAAAATTTTGGCGGCACCTTCCCTAAAAACATGAGTTTGCCATGATACAATAACAACAATATTGGCCCACAATGGCCCAAATACAACCAACATCACATTTCGGCTCACATGGCCTACTTATCAACATGAAAGGAAATAATCATCACATAACTTCACATTCATCAATTGTGTTCCCTATTGAGCCACGACATCCATCCCAACAATGCACAACATCAACCATGGCAAGGTCTAGTTCCCTTCATCATCACCACTGAGAGTACATTTCAAGTTCTTGCATCTAATGGCCACACAAAAGGCTTAGATTTTCAGCGATAACACCCAAGAATAAACTTACATATACCAAGTTTCCCATATGCATACAATAAGTAGTACCACAAAAGTAAACAAAATATAAGAAGAGATGATTGACCACAAGTAAGGTACGGGGGAGTCGATCATTCCTTTTCTTAAAGATTCAGAGTCTAAGTCGGCCTCTTACCTTTGTCCAAATCTGAAATTGTACAAGAATGAACAGAGTGAGCTTGACAGCTCAGTGAGTAAACAAATCTAAATTGCTAATTCAAATTCTTATTTTAATAGATTTTAAGTTGACACCTATAATTGTTAGCGGATTACTGTTATTGTATCTTTTTTGTTAGAGCTACCCCGCCGGTCTTGCTCTCGCATACTTCTAAGATTTAAGATAGATGTCTTAACTACCATGAATTTTACTTAAGTTTATCACGATTACATTTAGCTTAAGATAGATGTCTCAACTACCATGAATTTTACTTAGGTTTATCACAATCACATTTAGCACAATTTAGAAAACAGAATACAGTTGTCACCATCTTCCCCCTCCTACCGGCTCCCGCTCGGCCCCTTCCTCCGAGTAATATATAATACATAATGTAGTTGTCACCGTCTTCCCCTCCTACCGGCTCCCGCTCGGCCCCTTCCTCCGAGTAATATATAATACATATATATACATAATGTAGTTGTCACTGTCTTTCTCCTCCTACTGGCTCCCGCTCGGCCCCTTCCTCCGAGTAATATATAATACATATATAAATATAATGTAGTTGTCACCGTCTTCCCCCTCCTACCGGCTCCCGCTCGGCCCCTTCCTCCTAATAATATATATAAATACATATACATACATATCAAATAGAAACAACAGGTCCAACACAATAAGTTTTCATATAACAAGTAAAAATACAATGGTATTATTTATGCATACAACGCACTTTATCTTTTCTATGTCCGAAATTAGGTCTCTACTTGATGTTAGGCAATCACTTCAATCCAAAATCAATATGTCCCATACTTGGTATGTGTATCCACATCTTCTTTATTTAATTAAGGAAGATTAGAATAAACTTTTGCAAGTGTTTTACATACCCACGAATTAGCTTATCTCCTATCATATGTTATTGGAAATTGGACAATTCCTTACACAACAGTCCTACTCATATAGCCAAGAAGCATCACAATTTGATTATTCAAGCATTCTAGTGTAAGATTTCGGTCATCTAATTTTGTCTTGTCGTAGGAGTTAATGCTTAATTAAATACAATGCATCTAAATTTTAATGTGAACACCCGCTTATACTTTCATGTCAACTCACATTTTACCACAAAAATCACAACACTATTTTTAGTTAATTGATATTCTAGTTTACTCACCTTGCTTCCGATGAGTGCCTCGGTGATAAATTTCTCCTACTTCACCCCCCGAATCGCAACTCCAATCAAGGATAGGCCTAAAATCAATTATTGATGCTCAAGCATGCTCTAATCCAAGGAAAAATTCACTGTTTTACCTTTGATTAAATTCTGATTTGTTGCTCTCTTGCTCAATGAAGTCCGGGATCCGACTGCGCGAACTCCCCTAACCCCTCCTTGGCCTCTGCCCTGAACCCACCTCCTCCCTGCGCGCACGCGCGCCTGCCGTGCCCACGCCACATGCGCGCTTGACCCCTCACCTGCCGTGCCTGCAGGCGCGGCTGTGCCCTGTGTGTGCTACTAGGGTTTGAGAGAGAGAGAGAATGGAGAGAGAGAGTTAGAGATGGGGAGGGAAGAAGAAAAGAATGGAGAAAATAGAGAGAGAGGGAGTCACCGTACAAGATCCAGGGAAGAGTGGAGGATGGAGGTAGGTTGTTCTGGATGGTTGCTCTGGATAGATGAAGAGAAGGGGAAAAGGTGGAAGAGGTTTTCTTCTATATTTATTTATTTTATTTTATATTTTATTATTATATTATTTATTTATTTTAAGTTATTGTTCCAAAGTACTCATAACAATGCCACCACACCATCTCTCTTCCCAAAGTCTCCAATTAAAGCTCCACATCGCTCCCACCCCTCTCCATCTCTCTCCAGTGAATCCTAAATTTTATTTATTTATTTATTTATTTTTATTTTTATATTTTATTTTTTTAAATTATGAGAAATTATAAGTATTCATGATTACTTACAAGTGCATGTATAAATATGATGGGGTTTGGATTACTAGTATAGAAAATTGTAATAGGATTCTTATTCAACAAATACATATGTACGCGCATACCATGTATTCCCGCTATATTCTCCAATTTGAAAATTCTAAGTCATATCATCCTAATTATTCAAAATTATTTAATTTAGGTGAAAATTAGGATTAATTAGGAATGGCTGTTACATTAGTTGCCACCGCTCCTGAGTCATCTTTGGAGTGACGATCTTGGCATCTGTATCCTTGTTGCCTTGCAAACTTCAGCGTACAGTTCGAGGCATGAATAGTGGTGGCTTCCTGGGGTTCTCAGCGCCCTTGCTTTTGGCATGGCGGATTGTTTGTTTAGGATCCATCTGCTGGACGCTGTTGGGGCGCAGCTGAGGGCGTATCTAATTTTTCTATTAGGAAGAACCCATATATAACAGATCTTGTATTGCTTTTGTTAGATGTTGCCATACTTATAAGTGGATGGATGTAATCGAAAAAAACTGTATAATAAAGTAGAGAATTTTTAATGAAAGTACTATTTGGATCTTACCTTGTTTGTGAGTGTGATTTGACTTGTTGTTACATTTGCTTGAGAAGCTATTTTGGTTCCGAAGCGTTTGAAACGATTTGGAATGTAATTCCCAAACAAAATTCGTTATACAATTGTACCTGCGAATGTTACCTGAGTTGGGAGCCGCTAGCTTCGAAGTCATGTTACCATGTCGGTCGTCCGGATAAAGACTATTATAGGTGGTTGACCTGCTCGGGCAACCCTCGGGGTATATCCCATTATAAGTTGGCTCCGAGCATCCCACAAGGGCGAGCTTTCGTCTTTCAAGAGACTCCCCGAAGGGTCGCCGTCAGTATGAAGACCCATGTAGGTGGTTGACCTGCTCGAGCCCCATCAGGGTATATCTTATTATAGGCTGGCTCTGAGCATCCAACATTGGCGAGCTTCCGTTATTCAGGAGGCTCCTCGAAGGTCACCGTCAGGGTAAAGACCCGTGTAGACAGTTGACCTGCTCGAGCGGCCATCAGAGAATATCCCATTATAGGCTGGCTCCGAGCATCCAACATGGGCGAGCTTCTGTCTTTCAGGAGATTCCCCGAAGGGTCGCCATCAGTGTGAAGACCTGCGTAGGTGGTCGAGCTGCTCGGGTGACCATCAGGATATATCCCATTATAGGCTAGCTACGAGCATCCAATGTGGGCGAGCTTCCATATTTTTGGAGGCTCTCGAAGGTTGTTGTCAGGGTGAAGACCCCTGTAGGCGTTGACCTTCTCGAGCGGCCATCATGATATATCTATTATAAGATGGCTCCGAGCATCCAACGTGGGTGAGCTTCTATCTTTCAGGAGATTCCATGAAGAGTCGCCGTCAGGGTGAAGAGCCATGTAGATGGTTAACCCGCTCGGGCGGCCAATAGGGTATATAATATTATACGCTGGTCCGAGCATCCAACATGGGCGAGCTTCTGTATTTTAGGAAACTCCCTAAAGGGTCGCCATCAGAATGAAGACCTGTGTAGGTGGTTGACTTGCTCGGGGGACCACCAGGGTATATTCCAATATAGGCTGGCTCCAAACATCCAACATGGACGAGCTTCCGTCTTTCAGGAGTCTCCCAAAGGGTCGCCGTCAGGATAAAGAACCATGTAGGCGGTTGACATGCCCTGGCTGCCATCAGGGTATATCCCATTATGGGCTCGCTTCGAGCATCCAATGTAGGAGAGATTTCATCTTTCAGGAGGCTCCCCGAAGGGTCACCGTCAGGGTGAATGCCCGTCTAGACGGTTGACCTGCTTGGGTGGCCATCAGGGTATATCCATTATAGGCTGGCTCCGAGCATCCAACGTGGACGAGCTTCTATCTTTCAGGAGGCTTCCCAAGGGATTGCTGCTTGGGCTATTTTTCCCTTGTAACCGTCAGGGTAGAACCCATGTAGGTTGTTGACTCACTCGGGTAACCATCAAGGTGAAGACCCATATAGGCTAACTCTTGCAGCCGTTGTAGGCATCGCAGTCTTTCAAGGGGCTCCCCGAGAATAACCGCCTGGGCTGGTTTTCCCTTGTACCCGTCAGGGTATAACTCGTGTAGATTGTTGACTCACTCGGGTGACAGTCAAGGTGAAGACCGTATAGGCTGACTCTGGGCAGCTGTTGTGGGCGAGTCCCCGACTTTCACGGGGCGCCCCGAGGGATAGCCACCTAGGCTATTGTTTCCATGTAGTCGTCTGGTTAGGACCCATGTAGGATATTGACTCACTCGGGTGGATATCAGGTGAGACTCGTATAAGCTGACTCCGAATAGTCATTTTGGGCGAGTCCCTATCTTTCAGGGAGGCTCCCCAAGGGATAGCCGCATGGTTATTTTTCTCTTATAGCCGTCAGGGTAGGACTTGTATTGGTTGTTTATTGAGCTTGTCGTACCTGAAGATGATAATGAAAATCAAAGTAAATGAGTCTGCATAATTTTATTGTATATTACATGGTTTACACATAGTACCTTTTCGGGTGAGAATAACTACGTTGCCTGTCGTGGGTCTTCTTGTCCCGAATGGTGCCAACGATCGAGCGCTTTAGTCGACAATTTCAGTCGGGGTTTCTCTGACCTTACGATCTTCCTTCAAGTTGAAAATATACTCGTCCAGGTATCCACATTGCACTAGATCCTCAAGGTGTCTTTTGAGGGCCCAATAATGCAGGGCGGTGTGTTCCCGATTGCCGTGAAAAGAACAGTTCCCTACTTCTAGGGTACCTGTGTTATGCTTGACTGTCTTAGGGAGTTTCACTCATGGCTAATGTTTGATGATGTGAAGGATCTGGTCAATGACAGCTTCAAGGGGTGAAGATTGAGGCATCTTTGATTTTCATCTTTGTTAGGGAAACATTCTCCTGGTGAGTTGGGGCGTGATATCCCCTTGAACGCTTAAGGCTCTCGGGTTCCCCATGTAGAGAGGTTACTTGCAGTGCATTTTATAAATGCAGGTCGGTCAGGGCTGTTGGATGTTGGTTGACCTCGGGGGAGGCGTCCACCAGAATCTCCCTGGCGTCCAACTCCATGGCTCATTGTTGCTCTTCTCGAAGAAAATTTTTCTGTGTGAGTAACTGATGGTCAATCTGTGTTACAGCCTCTCGCTCGCATTCTGCGATGTCGCGATGGATGGTGACTAGTTCTTTCTCGCTGTCTGTCTTGGCCCGCTGATCGCCCAACCGTCGTCGCAGATCGATCACCATCTAGACGAGTTGCCTGCGGGAGATGACCGACGGATCAATTTTTCGGGTGTGTAGGCGCCATGATGGATCGTATTCTTGTGCGCCATGATCGTTGTGTGAGGATATTTTTATGGAAGAGTTAGGGTATTGGATGAAGAAATCTCAACAGTATGGTCTCAAGTATAAGTATCTCAATGGAAGTACCAAATGTTGAGCATAATTTTTAAGGAATCAATCCACGCACCAAAATAATGAAATGGGTATAATCGATTCACAGAAAACCACCGCAAACACACAGATTTTACGTAAAAACTAGAATAGGAAAAACCATGGAGAGGGGGGAGAGGGATTCCACTATATCAATAGCGATTACAGTTGAGATTTCTCTAATGTATTCAGGTTTCTGGATAAAATTGATCATCCCTCATTCAAATGGGAAGGGATCTCCTATTTATACAGGTAAGGCTGCAGTTTCCAGCTTTATTTAAACATTCAACCGCTTATCTCAAAGGCGATTAAAGCTAAACATTCTAATTTGAACTGGTTAAGCAAGAGTTTATCTTTATCTAGTGATCTACGTCTAATTGTTGATGTGGTTGATATATTTCTGAGCTGCAACTGTCGAGTTCAAATGAAGATTTGACTTAGAGATAGGGATTCTCACAATTAATTTTATCTCTTACTTCTAACTACTAGAATCATTTATAGTTTGAATTGAATGAGGGCTCTCACTCAGAGGTTTTGGAAGCGGCCACATGTCGCGCGCTTGTTTGGCGCTAATGGACACGTGGCGTCATCTCCGAGATGCGGCCAGATGTCTGCAGATACTTCATGGAAAATTTCCCATCAAGTTATCCCGGAATGTCTATTAGATGGAATTCCTTTGAGATTATTTAATCTACACTGTGCAGCGCGTGGAATGGTTGTTCCCTAAGTTATCTAATTCTTCTAATTTACGTTGAGGATCTGAAAATATTTAAATAGGCTAGTGAATCCTGCCGATAATTACATTGAAATTTCACAAGATTCGAAAGAGAAACATCATAAATTTTTGTGGAGAGTTATATTGAAATTTGAGATACAAATAAAGTCAAGAACAAAACAAAACACAGGTTCAATTAAAAACTTAGCGCGAACAAAATTTCTGAATCTGCATAAGAATTTGATTAACCTGTAGCATAATCAATTACTTTGATAATTGGCAACAATAAGCTCAAGAATCTCTCGCAAGTGTTAAAGCCAAAGGTACTCACCGACATAATAATTCTTGTAGATCCTCAAATATTACAAAGTATAAAGCATCATTATACAAACATGTGTAAAGAAAAAGAGACATTTCATAACTTGGATATAATCTATATCCCCTTTTAAATTCTTCTTTTCAAAATTTTATTAGAACTAAAGTACAAAAGGGACAAACCCAAACTGAAGCAAGGAATACGAACCGGGCCCAATATTATCATAATCCTGTTTTAATCTTCTTTATGAGCCATTTTAATAGTAACGCAGGCAGTTGCCGATTTCTTCATGCTAACGAAATCAAAGGAACTCCACTCTCCCCACTCTTTCAGTTTCTCACACAAACACATCATATAACTCCCAAAACTAACTCCTCTTCCGTCATCAGCTTCAAAATCTCAAGAGAAGCAATGCTGATCAGCTCTAAGCTTCATCTCCTCCTGCTCCCCTCTTCATCTCCATCTCTGTATCAAGTAAGCTCGAATCCAAACCAATCAAGAACGAACAATTTCAACCCTTTGTAGGCTATCTCTAACTTGAACTTGTTTGCAGGTGCAATCCAACTGATACTGGTCAACAACTGCCCATACAGCGTGTGGCCGGGGATCCTCGGCGGCGCGGGCCACCCATCCCGCAGGACGGCGGATTCCACCTCGGCGTAGGTGAGGAAGCAGTCTTCGACGTGACCTATGGCTGGTCTGGCAGGATCTGGGGCCGCCAGGGCTGCTGCTTCGACGAACAAGGCAAGGGTTCTTGCGACTCTGGAGACTGCGGCGGCCAGCTCCACTGCATGGGGTCGGAGGAGCACCCCCTGCGACACTAGTGGAAATGACATTCGGTACTGCCAAGTCCCCGCTTCACTTCTACGATGTGAGCTTGGTGGATGGATTCAACATTCCAGTTACCATCTCTCCCGTCCCCGGGGGGATTGGATGCGGCGTCGCAGGGTGCGAGGTGAACCTGAACGTCTGCTGTCCGTCCAAATTTGAGGTGAGGCGGGAGGGGAAGGTGGTCGGGTGTCAGAGCGCGTGCATGGCACTGAAGACAGACAAGTATTGCTGCACAGGGGAGTACGGTTCGCCCAGCAGCTGCAAGCCAACGCTCTTCTCTAATCTCTTCAAGTCGATGTGCCCCCACGCCTATAGCTTTGCGTATGATGACTCTTCCAGCCTGCAAAGCTGCAAGGCGAGAAGGTATCTCATCACATTTTGTCCCCCGAGAAAATGAGGGGGGAAAAAGTCATGATAGTTGCTGTGCTAGTAGTTGTAGTACCAGGAGATGCAGTCTCATTGCCTTGTTTTTGTGGTTTATGCAGTTTCAGTTCAGGCTTTAGGGTTTGATGGAGATTCATGTATTTATCAAGTAATAGAAATGTGCAGTCAGATTGTATTTTTCCACGCATTAATGCAGTATCTGGTTGTTAATCCAGAGGAATAACTATAATGGTTTGAAATTAGAAAATGTTGCCCAAATAACTGAGACTGCAGATCAAAGAACTTGAGATCGACAGATTAATTATGTTAAAGTGCGAAACAGCAGAAAACTCTGTCCAGCCATAAACGAATATAAAGATGATTACTATAAAAGAAGTATACAGAGAGAAGCTTGCATGGTCAAGTGTCAAGTGTATATAAGCCTGAATGTATAAAGAATGGTCAGATAACCTGTCGGCCAAGAAAAATGTAGTTAGCATATAATTAACGATCAAAACCTCTGTTTATGAACCACAAAATTAAAATTGATAAAGAATAAACTTATTAATAAGAGAGAAGCTTACAGAATAAGTATGAAATATGCTTGAAAGTATAATAAATAGCCTGCTCCCCTAGAAATAGGTGGGATTTAGGTAGCTAAGCAGCTGCCTCTTGGAAGAGGGGAATGCCTTTCTTCATAAGTCTAATTACAACAGAAATAGGATTTTTTATTATAATAGAAATATGATTTTGTGTTTATTTACTTTAGTCTCCTACTCCAAGTTAAATATTATTTATTCTCTTAATTCTTAGGATGTGTATTTCTTTTCTCTATAAATAAATGACCACACTCTACTTGAGTGTACATGGTTTTCTCTTTATCTTCTTCACCTCAAAATGATATCAGAGCAAAAATACTAATCCTATCATGTTCTTTTCACCAAAACCCTAGCCTTTCTTTGAGGAAGAAAAATAGTTATTGTTCAAAATTCCGTGAAAAATCACCCGAAAATCCCCCAAAATTAACATTGCATCTTTCTTTACACGTCACCACCCCATCCACCCTCATAAGCCCTAGCACATGTTGGTACTTTGGGTGCCTCACATTCATTAGAGAAGACTAGGCAACAAGGTGGAAGAAATTTTAGAAGATTCAGCAGGTAGAAACGTGCACAAACATACACAGGCTCAGGACTGTCGACAGCAACAGATGGCTGCCAACAGTGAGCCAGTACGGTCGATAGACGATCGACTGTAGAGCCAACAGAGACTGAGGACTTGTCAGTCTGTCGATAGCCAGCAAGGCATGTCAACAGCCGACATCTCAGTTTGTCGACAGTTGCAACCCAACTGTCAACAATCGATCACCCAGAGACCCAATAGAGAGTCAACCAATCTCAGTCTGCCGACAGCCGGTCTAGGCATGTTGACAGCTACGAGTTTTTTCAGTATCCGAGTTATTTTCCGATTGAGATTTGAAGGAGTTTCTGAATCTCTTCTTCCAGAGGCTGTTGATTTGGTGGCTATGATCGTTTGCTGAAGATATGGAATGTCTAGATTTATTTTAGTTGTCTATAAAATTCGTAAGTTTGAGGGTTTTAAAAAGTCTTATTCAAGAGAGAAATTTCACATTGTATTGAGAGATTAGAGAGGATCCATTTTAAACTCTTGTATTGCTTCTCAGGTCAAAAGATTTTCTCCCCCTCCTCCATCAAATCTGTGTTTCTTGATTTGTGCTTGTGTGTTCTTCCTCTTGTGGTGATCTAGATGCACTGCTTGCTATGGTAGATTGCTTAAGTTTTCGCGACGTCTCTTATTGTTTGGTGATCCACATCACAACAATGGTATCAAAGTAATGACTAGCAAAATGATCATAACAAAGTTTAAGATGGAGAAACTCGACGGGAAGAACTTTATGTTGTGAAAAATGTAGGTAACGGCGTTGCTAGTGAAGGAGGCTCACAAGGCCCTGCTTCGTGCTTAGAAGAAGCCGTCCAAGATGGAGGACGACAAGTTGATGAATCTCGATATTCGAACCAATGCCACAGTAATACTATGCTTATCAGATTAAGTTCTTTATAATGTAATGAACGAGAAAACAACTGCAAGTTTATGGTGTAAACTGGAGAGTTCATACATGACGAAGAGTTTATCCCACAAAACTCTTCTTAAAGAAGAAGTTGTAAAGTCTTCAGATGAAGGAGGGAAGACCAGTTCTGCAGCATCTCAATGCGTTCAGTAAGATTTTGAGCGGCTTATTGGCCCTGGAGGTGAAACTAGAAGAGAAAAATAAAGCTCTTTTGTTGTTGTCTTCTTTTCCTTAGAGTTATGATCATTTAGCAACCGCCAACATGTATGAGAAGGAGACCTAGAGTTGAAAATGAACAATGAGTTGATGAAGAAGACTGAATCCATAGAGGAGGCCGCAGGATTGGTTGTCAAGGAGCAAAGCGGGAGATCACAGGGCCCAAGAAGGGTACAAAAGCTTCTAGTGAAAATTTTGATTGCTACTACTGCAAACAAGCAGGACACATGAAGAAGGCTTGTCAGAAGTACAAGAAGATGCTAAGAAGAGGGTGGTTCAGGATCTAATGGAGCTAGTACCAGTGGAAAACAAACGAATCAAGCTGGCGTAACCGAGGAAGCAGTTGATAAACCATGTAATGCTCTCTCGGTGATTCCAGGCAGAGGCAAAAGAAGGTTCTCATATGCTTGGTTGCTCGACTCTGGGCATACTATATGTGCCCAAGAAAGGAATGGTTTACTACATATAAGCCTTTTGAAGGAGGCACAGTCCTGATGGTAATGATACTGCATGCAAAATAGTTGAAAAAGGCAGTATCCGCAGATGATGCTTGACAGACAGGCGCGAACACTCAAGAACGTAAGACACGTTCCAGACTTGAGGAAAAATCTTCTCTCATTGAGAGCCTTAAAAGTTTAGGGATACAAATTTTCGGTGCGGATGGAGTTCTAAAGGTCACTAAGGGCTCCATGATGATCCTAAAAGGAGAACGCACGGTGAACTTGTACAAGGTGATTAGAAACATTGTGATTTCTGATGCTTCCATGGCAACAAAGGAGGACACATCAAAACTTTGGCACATGCGTCTTAGGCACATGAGTGAGCGGGGTCTTCAAGCCTATATAAATTTTGTGTTATGGGTAAACAGTCAAGAGTAGATTTTACTACCTCACTGCACAGGACCAAGGGCTTGTTAGATCTCATACACACAGATGTGTGGAAACCTTCGCCAGTTACATTCGTTGGGGTGCATGTTACTATGTAACTTTTACAGATGATTTCTCTAAAAAAGTTTGGGTGCACTTTTTGAAGCATAAATCAGAGGTGTTTCAGAAATTCAAAGAGTGAAAAGCCAAAGTGGAGAATCAGAAAGGGTGAAAGGTTAAGTTCTTAAGGTCAGATAATAGGGTCATCCCAGAATTCAAGGAGTATTTGGCTAGTGAAGGCATTAAACACCAGCTAACTATTCCAGGGTGGCCAAAATAAAATAGAGTAGCAGAGCACATGAATCAGACACTTACAGAGCGTGCCCATAGTATAAGGCTACAAGCTGACATATCAGAAGGCTTTTGAGCAGAGGCAGTGAGTCATGTGGCTATTTAGTGCACAGGTCACCATCTACGATCATTAATCTTCAGATCCCAAAAGAGATATGAAAAAGAGAGTCAGTGGACTATTCAACCTTACATAATTTCAGTTGTCTAGCATATAGTTTGGTTGATAGTCAAAAGAAGAACAAGCTGGAGTCCAAATCAAAGAAATGTTACTTCATCGATTTTACAAGGAAACCAAGGCATACAGTGGGATCCAAAGAAGAAGAGTGCCTTTGTCAGCAGAGATGTGATCTTTGATGAAGAGTCAATATTGCAAGAAAAGTCAAAGACAGTGGACAAGGCGCAAGGTGGAGCTTCAGACAGTTCAGCAGATTCTCAGAGTAAGGAGTTTGAGTTTTCAAATGACCCCAACAAGCCTGTCATGTCAGATGCAAACTCCTCAGAATCAAGTAAAGATAGGCATGAAGCTATTCAAGAGCAAAAAGAGCAACTTAGATCATTAAGGCAGTCAGTCAGAATTTCAGTACACCAATCAGATATGGTTAGGATGAGAACCAAGATTCTTTTGCATTGATAACAGAAGCTAGAGATTCTAGCAGTTACAAGGAGGCAATGGAGGCAGACACAGTGACATTGGGCCATAGCCATGGAACATGAGGTAGAATCTTGGAGAAGAATCAAACATGGGATTTACAAAAGGATTCTAAGGCGATAGGTTGCAGGTGGGTTTTTCACAAGAAGGACAATGAGCAATACAAGACAAGGCTCATTGCCAAGGGGTATTCTCAAAAGGAGAGTATTGACTACAATGAGATCTTCTTTTCTGTAGTCAAGCATACATCTATTCAATTGTTGTTGGCAATCGTAGCTCAAGGTGATCTAGAGTTGGAGCAGCTGGATGTGAAAACAACATTTCTTCATAGTGAGGTAGATGAGAGGATATACATGAAACAACATGAAGGGTTCTTTCAGGACAAAAAAATAAGGTATGTCTTCTCAAGAAGTCCCTTAATGGGCTAAAGCATTCTCCTATGCAATGGTACAATCAGTTTGACTCATTTATGATCAACGTCAACTACACCCGATGTGAGTATGACAGTTGTGTTATTTCAAGCATTACAATGATGATTTCACATATTTATTCTTGTATGTAGATGATATGTAGATTGCTGCAAGAAATAAGACGCATTCAAA
This sequence comes from Agave tequilana, assembly GCA_038442645.1. Classification (NCBI taxonomy): domain Eukaryota; kingdom Viridiplantae; phylum Streptophyta; class Magnoliopsida; order Asparagales; family Asparagaceae; genus Agave; species Agave tequilana. The sequence goes on from JAVJIF010009571.1 coordinate 68,172, forward strand.
AACTCAAAACTCAGTTAGAAAAGGAGTTCGACATGAAAGATTTGGGAGAAGCCAAAAGACATTAGGTATGAAGATCAATCGAGACTAGAGTATAGGCAAACTCTGGATATCCTAGGCGAATTATATTCTCAAGATATTAAAAAGATTCAAATGGCTGAAGCAAGATCGGTCACCACTCCTTTGGTAGGTCACTTCAGGTTATCCTCCAGTCAGTGTTCAAACTCATAAGAAAAGGAGAATGAGATATTTCGAGTATCATATGCGAGTGCGATGGGACCACTGATGTATGCTATGGTTTGAACTATGCTTGACTTAGCTTACGCAATTGTATAGTAAGTCGGTTCACGTCGAATCCAGGCATGAAACATTGGAAAGTAGTGAAGTGAGTGTTACGATATCTGCGAGGGACTGTAGGATTAGGCTTGACATTTCAGAGGTTGGAAACAAAAAAGCCTAAGGTGTTATAAGGATATGTAGATACAGATTATTCAGGATATCTTGATCAGTGAAGATATACGACGGGTTATGTAAGTGCACTGTTAGTTGGAAAGTAGAGTTGCAAGATACTGTGGCACTTTCAACAAAAGAGGCTGAGTACATGGCTACAATTGAAGCATCTAAAGAAGCCTTGTGGCTAAGAGGATTGGTTGGTACATTTGGCATCATACGGAATTCAGTTCAGATTTACTGCGATAGTCAGAGTGTGATCCATGTCGCTAAGGATCATAAGTATCAGAAGCAGACTAAGCATATTGATGTGAGGTATTACATGATACATCATTGGGCATAGTAGAAAAGGTTATTGACTTGGTGAAAATCAGTACGAAGAAGAATCCGGCAGACATGATAACAAAGACCATCCCGGTGAAGTTTAGAGCATCTCTGAACTTCGTCAATGTTCTCCAAAAATAAGGTGGAGAATGGGATTTTGGGAGGGAGCCATATAAAGAAGCGAATGGAGGGAGAGAAGCTTATATGATGGTCTGGAAGCCGATTTCTATAAGAGACACATGGCATGTGAGTTAAGGTGGAGATTGTTAGTATTGTGGGTGCCTCACATCCATTGGAGAAGACTAGGCAACAAGATTGAGGAAATTTCAGAAGATCCAGCAGCCAAAAATGTGCACAGACGTGCGCAAGCTCAGGACTGTCGACAGTAACAGATGGTTGTCGACAGTGAGCGAGTGCGGTCGTCAGGTGATCAACTGCAAAGCCAACAAAGACTGAGGACTTATCAGTCTATCGATAGCCAGTAAGACCTGTCGACAGCTGACATCTCGGTCTGTCAACAATTATAACCCAGCTATCGATAGTTGGTCAATCGCAAACCGAATAGAAAGTTAGCCAATCTCAGTCTGTCGACAGGCGGTCTGCGGGTTTTTTTAGTATCCGAGTTGTTTTTTATTGAGGTTTTGAAAGAGTTTATGAATCTCTTCTTCCAGAGATGGTTGATTGGGTGGCTATGATAGTTTTATTGAAGATATGAAAGGTCTAGATTTATTCTAAAGGTTTATAAAATCCCTAGGTTTGAGTGTTTTCAAAAGTGTAATCAAGAGAGAAATTTTCACCTTGTATTGAGAGTTTAGAGAGGATTCATTGAAAACTCTTGTATTACTTCTCAAGTCAATAAGATTTTCTCCCCCTCCTCCCTCAAATGTGTTTCTTGATTTGTATTTGTATGTTCTTTCTCTTGTGGTGATCTAGATATACTGCTTGCTATGGTAAATTATTTGGGATTTTCGCGACGTCTCTTATTGTTTGGTGATCCATATCACAACAGTGCACGCCTACGCTACCCTCCCCAATAACCCCCTTGCCTTCCCTGCCCTTGCTGACGCCTCTGCTAGGTTATCTTCACGATGTCTTCTTTGCCCTTCCCTACTTCCGTCATTGCCTTCTCTGTCTTCCAATAACCTTGCTGATGTTATCTCTTCCTTGACTTGACTTTGCCGCAACCTCTACATGTTATCTAGCTTATTCCTCCTCTATTCTGCAATCGACTGAACCCACAGACTTCTTCAGCTCTGATCTGCAGTCAACAAGTAATACTCCTCGTATCTAATATGTATATAACTTAACAAGGACCTGCTGCAAACTTTTCTGCTCTGTTATGTGCACTTCGTGATTGTTGAAATCTTTACAGTCATACCTTACCTTCTCTGCAGTCGTTGGTGTTGTCTTCCTCTACTACTGTAGTCGTAGTTGTTGTCTGATTTTCTCTACAACCATAATTGTTGTCTTTATACTCTATTGTCGATTATTGTACCAGTTATATGCTCTGTTATTAGCTACAAGTATTTGGTTGTGGTTATCTTCTCTCATTGTTGTTAGATTCTGGCCTTGCCAATTGTCTTTACTGGTTCTCTTACTGGCTGGCTCGAATGTAATCAGATGTTGAATACTGCTACTGGTGCTGCTGATGCTTTGTTCTACTAGAGTACTATTGATTATACTCCTGGATACTTTATATTACTGCTTTGTCCTCTTCTATTGATGTTGTTCATTGCATATGATAATTATATCTGCTGATTTTTCACTTTTCTATTATTGACTTATCTGCTTGTGTGTTATTTTTATTACTAAATATATCTATTATGACTGAGTATAAGGATGATCGAGTAACACCTCTCGAGGCCGTGGTGGGATGTCTTTTTTTGGTCATGGTTTATCTACTAGAGGCCAAGTTTATGATCGTAGTTAAGATAATTCTCGAATGTATACTCATTGCAATCTATCATACTATTGAATGATGTTGAGAGTTTAATGGAAAACTTTCATGGCCTCCTCGAACTGCTTTTTCTTTAGTACTGCTGGACATCTACTGTACATAACTTTAATACTCTTGGTACTTCTACTCATTCTCTGATTCAAAAGTTGCTTTCAATTTTTACTTCAGACATTATTACCTTGGGACATCTAGGTATTTCTTGTTTAGCGAGTCATCATCTTCATCTTGGATTATTGATTCTGGTGCATCAACCTACATGACTAGTAAATTTATAATATTTTCACTTTTCGCACATTTTTTGTCCCTTCTTTAGATTTTGTTGATGGTAGTTCCAAACGTACTATCACTGGTACTGTCAATCTCACTTCTTCTCTCACACTTACTAGTTAATTATATTCAACATATTCTTTTTAATCTTGTATATGTGAGTCGCTTGACGAAGACTCTTCAGTGTTCTATAACTTTTTCTTCTCATAATGTACTATTCAGGTCTTTCTGATGAAGAAGATTATTGGTGAGGAGCATAAGCAAGATGGTTTATATTATCTTCAAGGCGGTGATCAACCTTAAAGTGAGTGCTTCTGCTTTGGTATGTGATGAGTTTACAATCCAGTGGTACTTACGTTTAGGTCGTGCTTTTTTAAAATCCATTAAATCATTATTTTCTTCTGTTAAGATTGTCTCTAAATTAAAGTGTGAGTCATGTCAGTTTGATAAACATCATAAAACTTTTTTTAGGAGTAGTTAATTACTGTAGTTATCCATTTGAAGTAGTTCATATTGATTTTTGGTTCCTACTTGAGTTAAAAGTGTGTTTGATTTTTCTTATTTTGGCTATTCTCGTATGACTTGTTATTTTTAATAAAAGATCACTCTGAAATCCTCTATTTTTAAGAGTTCATAAAGAGTCTCTATTTTTTAAAGAGTTCATAAAGAGATTAGTACTTATTTAATTGTTTGCTTAAGATTTTAAGATCTGATAATGTTTTGAAATATATACAAAATGCTCTTTAAGATTATTGTATATCTCATGATATAATTCATAAAAGTTTGTGTGCTCATACACCTCAGTAGAACAGTATTGCTAAAAGAAAAAATGATCATTTACTTTACATTGCTCGAATATTAATGGTTCATATGCATGTTCCCAGTATTTTTGGGCTGATGCGGTCCTCACTGCTTGTCACTTAATTAATATGGTTTCTTTTCAGTTTATATGATAAAACCTCATTCTCAGTTCTTTATCCTAAAAATAACTATTTGATTTACCTCCAAAATATTTTGGGTGCGTGTGTTTTGCTCAAATTCTCAAAAAAAGACATGATAAATTAGATCCTCGAGCAATTCGTGTGTGTGTCTGTAAGATATTCTCAGACACAAAAAGGATATCGATGTTAAAATTCCGTCAGCATGAAGTATGTGATTTGTGCGGATGTCACTTTCTTTGAAAATATACCTTACTTTTCAGCTTCTCTTGGTTCTATTGTAACTCTTTTGACCACTCCTGTTACTCTTCATATACCACTACTTGCCTCCACTTTAAGTTTATCAATGGCGCAAGAAGACGTAAGAAGATTACTACTGATTTTGACAACTTACCCCCCTCATCAGTTAAATGCTTCCACTAAAGTGTTTGAGCTTCCATAGCTCTTCGAAAATGTACTCATTTTTGCATTCAACTTCCAATTGATAAAATAATATTTTCTCTCATTTATTTCTTCTACATACTTTTGTTTTATAATAAAATTATCTTCGGTGTCTCTCCCAAAATCGTATAGTAATGCTATGTTGGATCCTGAATGAAAAAGAGCTACAGATGAAGAGACGACTACTTTACATGCTAATAAAATAGGAGAATAACTTTATAACCACCAGAAAAAATAAACTGTTGATTGTCGATGGATATACACTATCAAATTTCTCCCTGATGGACAGATTGAGTACTTGAAGGCACGGTTCATTATACATAGACTTATGGTGTTGATTATTTTGAGACTTTCTCTCCAATAGCTCATCTGCATTTTGTTCACATTCTTTTTTATCAATTGCAATAGTGAAGCAATAACCTTTGTATCAGTTAGATATTAAAAATACATTCTTGCATGAAAATATTCAAGGGGTGTAAATGTTTCAGGCCCCGATTATGAAGTTGGGAGAGACAAACAAAGTCTGCAAACTCAAAAAACCAACATATAATCGGAAGCAATCTCCACAAGGATGATTTGACAAATTCAATACTATTGTTGCACAGTATGGATTGAGGAGGAGCTCCTCTAATAACTCTATATTTATAAGATATTCTTCTATCATCATTATTATTCTTGCAGTTTATGTTGATAGTGTTGTCATTGGAGATAACCTTCAAGGTATTATTCAGTTGAAATCTTATTTGAGTTCTCATTTTCATATAAAAGACCTTGATTTCTTGAGGTATTTTCAAGGGATCGAGATTTCTCGCTCTCCAAAAAGTCTATCTCAAAAAAAATATCTTATTGATTTGTTGGAAGAAACTGGTACATTAGTATTTAAACCTATTAATACTCCTATGGATCCTTATATTTGTTTAATAGGAGGGTCTCTTGCTGATCCCAGAAAATACAGATGACTAATTGATAAACTAATTTACATAATTGTTACTCGATCTAATATTACATTTGTTATGGGCATGTTAAGTCGATATATGCAGAGTCCGTATAAGTTTCACTGGACTGCTATTTGTTGTACCTTGCAGTATCTTAAAGAGGTTCCATGTAAATGCATTAGCGGCCTTCCTTTCATTTGGATATTGTGAGATATTTTAATGTTGATTGGGCAGATGATCCTATATATTATGATTATACTACTAGTTATTACACTTTTGTTGGATGCAATTTGTTGACATAGCGATGTAAAAAACAAATTTGTTTCTCGATCTAATGCTAAGGCTGAGTGTAGAACCATAGCTCATACAACTTGTGAATTAATGTGGATTAAATCTTTCCTTTCTGAAATGAGCGTCATCTACAACAAACCAATGATGATGTATTGGAACAATCAAGCGGATATATATATTGCTAATAATCTTATCTTTCATAAGCGAACAAAGCATATTTAAGTCGATTGCCACTTTATCAGAGACACAGTGGTGACACATCAGATAGTCACTTTATTTATCACATCGAGTTGTCAACTTGGAGATATCTTCACTAAAACCTTATTTAGAAAGAGTTTTTCAATTTTTTATAGCAAGCTGGTCATGATTGATATTTATACTCTGACTTAAGGGGAGTATTATAGTAGAAATAAGATTATTTGTCATAGCAGAAATAGGATTTTTTTCCTTTTATTTTGGTCTCCTATTCCAACTTGGACATTATGTATTCTCTTAATCCTATTAAAACATGTATTTCTTTTCTCTATAAATAGATAATCACTCTGATTTAGAGAACATGGTCTTCTTGAAAGTGAGAAAAATTCCTGAGATCGCCTTGAGTGGAATAGGCTGAACAACAAAAATTGTGCATATGCGATCTATAGTTTTAACAAAGAATGAGATCATACATTCGAGATCTTACTGGATTGATCTCATTAATAATCTTATTCTGCGACTCGAACACCTCGAGATCTGCTATCGTATTCCCAAAGCGCTAGATCAAATGAAAGGTGGGCTCCAAACTTCCAATCTCCTTCAGCTCTTTTCTGCCACCTTTTAGAAACTAGGTTTTCTCCTTTTGTTTCTTCTATATGATGCATACTACGACAAGGAGCTATAGGAGGTTTATAAAGGCTACGATAGGGGTCACTAGGAATCAAATAAGAATCAAACTTCTAATAAAATTAGAGAACCTAATTCAACCCGAATTAGAATCCTTAATTTTACAAATTACAATTGAGTCACTAAAGAATTGTAATTACACTTCTTTCCTTATCTCAAAATTACTTTCGAGATCCTTATTATTATATGCCTAAAATCTCCCTACGTTAGGATTTTTTATATTCATCAATTAAATTAAATTACTAATATATTTATTTAATCAACATCTTGTCCTTGATACCTACCACTTAACTTATTTGTCATGCTGGATAATTAAATCTACCAGCAGGGTTTAACATGTACAAAACTTATAAACTTCTCAAGAGAACATTAGCATTTCCTCATACTGGGATGTGGATTCCGTCAATGAATAAAGTCCATCGTACATATTACATTATCAGTCAACTCACTGAAGTTATTGACTCATAAAAGAATCTCACTTCTTAATGAATCAAAGTGACAAATATAATATGCACATGTCCATTAAAAAAATTCAGAATTAAGAGTTTAAGTACTCATAATAATCATGAGGTGTTAATTTTCTAATATAGTCAATATATAGAAAATTACCTCAACTTAGTCCTGTCCAATACACATAAAGTGCACTAATGCAATAGTCTGAGACATCAAACAACCTCTTATAGTCAAGATAAGTATTTCAGAAGATTGCATTACAATCCTACCGATGGTGTGTTCAACTCCATCTAAAATTGTGGACCTAACTTATATTCTAAAGGGATCTGATGATCTGATCTTCTGTGTATAAGTTGACTCTACACGCTAGTTCATCTACAGTGTAGAGCATAAGACACACATCTATATATTACAATCATTTGCCCATACATATTCTCTTAAAATGGAAATGATATTGTTAAATAATAAATCATATATTGAGTTCTAAAAAGGCTAAAGCTTTTAGTATATATCCGACAATCTCCCACTTATACTCAAAGCTATGCTGACAAACATCTTATCCTATCTCCTCAACGTAAATGTCGAAAATCTTGCCTTGCAAGCTTTTGTGAAGAGGTCTTCTAGATTGTTAGCTGATGCAATCTTTATCACTATCACCTCACCTCTGCTCTTAAATGATCGAATTAGGTGATATTTATGCTCAATGTGTCTTCCCTTCATGTGTGCTCTTGGTTCCTTCGAGTTAGCAACAGCTCCGCTATTATTACACTATAGTGTAATAGCGGATTCTGTTGAAGGTACCACACCAAAATCTAATAGAAAGTTTCTTAGCCAAATTGCCTTCTTAGCTGCTTCCAAGGCAGCTACATACTTGGCCTTTAAGGTAGAGTCAGCAACACAAGATTGCTTTACACTCCTCCAACTTATGACTCCACCTCCTAGAGTAAACACGAATTCTGAGGTAGACTTTCTAGCATCTTTATATGACTGGAAATCCAAGTCTATGTACCCAAGGGATACTAGACTCTCTGACTGGTATACCAACATATGGTCTCTAGTCCTTTTCAGACACTTGAATATATGTTTTACCGTAATCCAGTGTTCTCGTCCTGGGTTAGACTGATATCTGTTGATCATGCCCACAACAAAGCAAATATCTGGTCTAGTGCAAAGCATAGCATACATGAGGCTTTCTACTGCCGAACCATAAGGAACTGTCTTAATGCTCTCTATCTCTGCAAGTGTCTTGGGACATTGATCTTTGAATAGAATGATTCCATGTTTGAAAGGTAGGTCACCCTTCTTGGAATCTTGCATCCTAAAATGGGTCAGAACTGCATTGATATAAGTGTCTTGTGATAAGATTAACATCTTATTCTTGCGTCTCGAATGAGTTTGATCCCAAGGATGTACCTGGCTGATCTCAAGTCTTTCATATCGAATTGGTTGAACAACCATACCTTAACAAATGACAATACCCCACATTATTTCCAAAGAGTAAAATATCACCAACATAAAGTACTAGGAACACCATCATGCTTCCGTTACATTTTTTGTACCACATGGTTCATCCGGATATTGATCAAAACCATAAGTTTATAACTTGATCAAAATGAATGTTCTAAGATCTGGATGCTTGATTGAGTCCATAAATGGATCTCTTAAGCTTGCATACTAAGTGCTCTTTGGCCTTTTCTATGAATCTAGTTGGTTGCATCATGTAAATGTACTCGTCAAGATTCCCATTAAGGAATGTTGTCTTGACGTCCATTTGCCAAATTTCATAATCAAAATGAGCTGCAATGGATAAGAGAATCTGAATAGACTTCAACATAACTATTGGCGAAAAAGTTTCCTCATTATCAATTCCCTCTTTCTGAGTAAACCCTTTTGCAACAAGCCTTACTTTAAAAGTTTTCAATTTGCCATGTACTCCTCTCTTTTTCTTATTGATCCACTTGCATCCGATGGGTTTTATCCCTTCGGGTGGTTCTATAAGATCCCAAAACTGATTAGAGTACATGGACTCCATCTTAGAAATTATAACCTTTTGCTAAAATTTTGCATCTTTATCTTAGATTGCCTCATTGTAGTTGCAGAGATCAGTATTTTGTTCACCAGGGACCTCGTCAAAAGACTCTCCTAAGAACACATATCTACCAGGTTGACATATAACCCTCCCACTACGATGAGACACTCTCCGTGACTGCGTATCAATCGCAACATGTTGTCCAGGTTCTGAACCAAACTTGGCTCGTCATCTGCATTAGTATGGACAATCCTCCCAATACGACTAGGCAGTGGAATATGTTCTACTTGTAATGTATCCTTTTATACTATGGGTATTGAAGAAGCCTGTGTCGATATTTCTTTTCTAAGCTCTTCTATAACAACCCTACTCTTGGGCTTGTGATCCATCATATAGTCTTCCTCTAATTATCGGGCATTGGTGCTAACAATAACCTCCTGATCCTTAAGATTATAAAATAAACTACCGTTGGTTCCTATGACGCCCCGATCCCGTAGGTACGGAGACGTCACTGGGACGTATATACGCAGGTCAGAAATACCCTCATGTATATACGCTAAGCATCAATACAGGCAAGAATCAAAGGCAGAAGTACAGTGGCAATATACATTCCAGCAGAATAGTACAAGTACATAGTTATCACAAAGAGTGATACAATATTACAAGAATATTACATCACCAGAAATATAAAAGTACAATACACGAAGAGATATACATAACAAAAGCTGAGAGATACTCACGAGCAGCAAGAGGGCCTCGGGAGCCAAACAGGAGAGGAATTAGAAGGAAGAGCTGCGGTGATGTCCAAGCCTCTGCTGCACTCTGATCACTATGGAAGGATCCGCTGCGCACTCTGATCAGCTCCAGCAAAGCCACTAAGATCCGGGCTCTAAAATCTGGACATGAGAATTCAGGGTTGTCAGATGCAACCCGCGAGTACATACGATAAATCCAAGTGGAGTGCATATCAGGCATGAGTGTACAGGAAAGGTGTACATAAATATAAGCACATATGAACATGAAATGAGACAGTAATTAAAGTAACTACAGGAAAATCAGTTATATAAGAAAATATTACCGATCCGTGAGATTAGTACATCGATGGAATAATCCAAATAAGGAAATTCTCATATATATACCATATACCTCACGTCACTGTAGTCTGAGTTTATATAATCTGACTTTACCTTCACAATCACATAATAATGAAACAGTATGGAAGCAATCAAATAATCCAACAAGATAGCACACGTATAAGTGGTGAGCAGTATAGATCAGGAGTATAGCTAGTCAGTTATCAGGAGCATGTTATTATTAAGTTATTAAGACTCATCTGATTTGTATACGTCGGTATGTGTCCCATCCCATATACCTCAGCGTACAGACTAGAGAGTAAGTTATTGAAAATTGATGGAGATCGACGAACCATGCTTAGAATGGGTCCCGTACATGCCCGGGACAACGGTCAAGGAGTATCCGGTGCTGGGTCGGAACGTACCGATAGGTACCGGGACTGATTGAACTCCGAACAGGAATAGGATGTCACCAGTCCTACAGGAATAGGCCCAGGGGCTTATGGCACAACCGGCAGGCAGGGGAGTAGGGGTATCAATGCATCCCACGGAAGTGACTGGTGGCCTTCAGGTCGAATCCAAATATATGGCCGCGCGACACTATAAGACCATCATAAACATGGAAACTATATTGGTACTCATCAGTTTCCCCATCCCTGTGTAAGTTGTCTAATTATTAGGATTGTCTGGTGATAGTGTCTACAGAGTGTTCATAGTAATCCTCTATTCATGGTTATCCTATTACAGTGATCAACAGGAGTATAGTATCAGGAGTCACCCTTTTTCAGGGGTTCAGGAATACAGAAGTTCAGGAGTACAAGAGTTTAAGAATACCAAATGTCTAGTAACAGTATTATAATCAAGTTCCCGTAAAAGTGATAATCATGAATATGCAAAGAAGTACAGGTGTCCGGTGTATTAGTATCCAGTCAGCTGTCACAATATCAGGTCAAGTGCATTGGTACCAGGTGGCAGTATGTCAAGTGTAGCGTGGCAAGTACCAGTGTCAGATATCAAATGGTAAGTATAGCATGGCAAGTACCGGTGTCAGATATCAAGTGTCGTGGATCAGGTATCAAGTATAACATATCAAGTGTCAGTGTAAATACCATATATTAACTTGTATAACAAGGAATCATGTATTAAAAAGTACAGTAACAAGTGTTAGGCATGTTACGGTAGTAGATGTCCACATATCAATATCATGTTATAAATCAAGAGTAATTATTTTTAGTCAAATATAAAGCACTCGCATAATGATAAAATAGACGCATGCTCAAAAGAAACTGTGCTCGCCTGAAATCGGAATGAAATACCGGGTTAAAATTTGGGAAATCCGCGAACCCATGCGAGCAAGCCACTAGCCCATATATATATTAAAATATATAAATATAAAATATATATATATATATATATATATATATATATATATAATATATATATATATTAGAGAGGGAAAGAGAGAGGAGAGAGAGGAGAGAGAAAGTTGTAGGAAGGAGATAGAGAGAGAAAATAGGGTATTTTAAAAAGGAACTAGGAACTAAAAGGGGAGGGATATTGATTGTAAATATGGGGAAGTAAATTGGAAATAAGGGGATGGGTACTTTAGGGAATGTGAGAAAAGTGGGTTTATTTTATGGAAAAGAAAGAGAAAAGAAAAGAAAGAAAGAAATGAAGAAAGAAGGAGAAAGAAAGAAATGGAAAAATAGAAGGAGGGGTTGGGTTACCGGCGGCCGACCCACCGCCGGCGGCCTGGCGGCGGTGGCGGCGCGGGGGGGGCCTAGCCCGGGGGAGAGGGGTGGAGTTGGTTTTTGGTTGTTGTTGTTTGGTATTGGTGGAGGTAGTGGTGGTAGTTGATGGTGGTGGTGGTACTTGTGTTGGCCAAAGGCCCATCACTCTAGTTTTGATGATGATCAACTCATGTAGTTATAGTACTAATGATCTTGTGTTTAATTAGTGACAGATTCATGATCAAGATCTTAGTAGGTGTGTAGCTTCAATAAAGAAATTAAATTCAAGTTTTGGAGCTAGCACGGTTTGAACCAAGTCAAGAAGATGAGAAGACTTCAAGTGAAGACTTCAAGAAGATGAAGACTTGTGTCTAGGTTTGTTTTTAGAAGATTTTATTTTTAAATAAAATGTAAAGGATAGAATAGTTGGCGGATTTCTCAAGTATATATTACACACACACACTCTTGATTTAGTTGTTTTCATAAAAGAATTTTCAGTTTAGAAAAGATTTTCATTTTGGAAAAATACCGGTTTGCTTTTTGGTATTCAATGTTAACCGTATTTAGAGCTTAATGTCAAAAACATAGATATTTCATCATATTTGTGTAGTGGATCATATCCATACACTCTATGCTTTAAAAGTTGTTTAAATATCTTGTTTTTGTATTTGGTGAAGTTTTTAGAAAAAAACAAGTTTTGGAAAATCTTTCATTTGAGCCAATTTTTCCAAGTTACAAAAATAGTCCAAATTATTTGTAACATGCCTTGATTTTGTGCAAGCATGTTTGTTTATCAAAGTATATTGGTAAAACTATTTTTGTAGATTTTTTGTGAATTTATGGGATTTTATTTCAACCAAAAAGACCAAGTTTTTAATCCCTGACCTGTATTCAGCCGGTCGACCGGGACGGTCGACCGCGCGACGTGCACAGACGTGCACGAGTCTGACTGGAGGGCCGGTCGACCGGGACGGTCGACCGTCCAGAGAGCTTTGCTCTCTGGAAAGCCTCAGTCGACCGGGCCGGTCGACCGGCAGAGAGCCCTGCTCTCTGTTCCAGAGGCTCGGTCGACCGAGCGGTCGACCGCTGCCCAACGGTCGGAAAAATGACCGTTGGCCGTCGACCGGCCGGTCGACCGACAGCTCTGTCAGACCCCCAACGGCTAGTTTTTCTAGCTCTATAAATTGGGACATTTGGGGGCTATTTTCTCTAAGATTTTAAGTAGATTTTTACAACAGTTTTTCCTACTCTTTCAAAAGGTTTTCTCCACTTATTTGAGAGAAAATATTTCCAATCAAAAGGGGAGTTTTATCAAGAGTGTTTAGAAGTGATTTCTTTGAGTTTCCTCCACCATCTCTATCCTTGTTTTCTCACACAACACTTGAGTTATCCATTGCTATATCTACCTATAGGGATTTGTTGTGAGAGGATTTTAGGTGATCAAGAGTTGTGATCACCAAAGTTCATCTTTGCTCTTTGAGGAGGCGGACGAGTGCGTTTGCGGTGTTTCGAGTTCGGGTGCGAACTTGGTGTTTGAGGTGCGGCCTCAGCGAGCTTGTGGGCTTTCGGTGTGTACGGGCTAGAGAGTCCAAGGAGTTCAAGTGTGAACTCGGCTTGTAAGTGTTGTGGCACCGAGTGATGGGATCGATTTTAGTGGAAATCCTTTGTGTGTCGAAGGTGGGGATGTAGAGCAAGTGTGCTCGAACCTCGAAACAAATCCCTTGTGTTTGCGATTGCTCACTCTCTATCTCTTTGTCTTTACATCTTGCATGCTATTATTGTGTTTACATTTATATGCTTGATATATTGTGTGCTTAATTGCTACATGCTTGGGGATTGTTTGCTAACACTAGTTTTCAATCAAGACAGCCATCGCGGCACCTCAACTCTTATTTAGAGGAATCTTGAGGAGTTAGTCCAGAGCCCTTCACGGGGAATTCGGCTACACTCTTGTGTTAAACTTGGTGTTTAGTGTAAGAAGTTAGTTTAGGTCATATAAGTTTTTAATTCCACATTTAGTGACCATTAGACTAGCCATCACCTATTCACCCCCTTTAGGTGATTTTAAAATTGGTTCAGAGCCAAGTGCTCTTGATTTGGGTCTTACAACTTAGAGTTAAAGATTTTCTTTTTAGGCTAATCACAATTTTTGTACACACACTATGGACTTCATGTCACCATCCACCTTCGACATTCTTAACATCCAAATTTGGAAGGTTAAGATGTCTTTGTACCTTAAGGCCCTTGGCATTCGTGTTTATCTTGCCACAACTAATGATGCTTATTGTTTAAATGGCAAGAATATTGAGGCTAATGCAAAGGCATTCATGCTTTAAAATCAACCCTAAATGATGAATATTTATTTAGGGTTTCTAATATTGAATCGGCTTTTGTAGTTTAGAACACCATTCTTTCCCTTGGTGAAAAAGGACAAAATTATGCGGGGAGCGACTCTGTTAGAAGTGATGCTTCCAATGTGTGCTATATGGTCCAAGGGGACAACCCCCTTGAGGTAACTACCGAATCTGAGGTAGATGAAGATAATGACATGTCATATGATGAGCTCACATCTTTTGTCAACTATTGTTTGAAAAATATGACATGCTTAAGAAAGACAATAAAAATTAAAAAAGAAATTTGATTGCATGCATAAGAAAAATGATTCTTTAAAAATAATATTGCATGTTTAGAAAAAGAAAAGATGATTTGAAAAATGAGAATATTTCCTTGATGTCCAAATTGAATGCTTTATGTGAAGGAAATAATTCTTTGAAAAATAAAATTATCTTGGTGGAGAAACAAAAAGAAATTGCTTTTCAAGAAAACAACTCTTTGAAAAGAAAAATGATTGAAAAAGAAAAAGTTAAAGTTTCTAAAAAGAATAAAAATATTTCTTATTCTCACCATGTTTACATGCCACCGTTAATGATAGTGAGATTAATGTTTTGAAAAATAGGATTAATTATTTGAGCTCAACTTTGAGTTCGTGTGCATTTAATCATAAGAGATTGGAGCCTTTGTTTTCAAAGAAACAAGCTCCACATGTTCATGCACATCATCATCATGCATATGCACATTTTGCACGTCATGACCACGCCCATACTCATATGCATACTAAGGTGTACAAGTGTACACATTGTGGCCGCAAAGGCCATTTAGCAAAGTTTTATTTGGTAAGTTACATTATTTAAATTTTGCTAAGAAAAATGTTTGGGTGCCTTACAAAGCTAACCCCAAGGACCCAAAAGAAAATGGGTACCAAAGTCCCCACCTTGTGTATTTGATGTAGGTGAGGGCTCTCACAAGACGTGAGAGATTTGGTGCCTTGGTGGTGGATGCATGGACTTGAAGAACATATAATTAATGCACTGCTATCAAGGAGTTTTGGTGGGACAACCACCATGTTTTGGAGCTTTGGAGTATAGTTCATGTGTTGGTAACTATCTCTAAACTCCTATTTTAGTTTACATGTTTTTCATTGATGATTTCTTTAGCATGTTCATTTTTGTGCTTCATGTGGTATATAACTTGTTTAAATGTAGTTTTTATCAAAACTTGGATGTATACTTGTACAAGTAGTGAGTAACAAATTGATTCATATATGTTTGCACTTCATTGTTCATTTGTACTCACTATATGCACATGTATAGCCTAGTTTTGATGATTCTCTCATTTACACTTGTTTTGCCAATTTTCGTGTTTTACTTCATGTATATGTATTTGAATTCAAATCTAATAAATATACATGTATACCCGTGAGTCTCTTGCCTTCATGCAAATTATATCATAGACTCTTTTATGTTTGGGATATGTATGCATATTGTTAGGATTGAATAAAAACATACATATACCTAGAAGTTTGGTTTATAAATGAAAAAAATGATTTTTATTTTTTTGGTAAAATGACTTGTGTTTTGGAGCTTCCATGATTAATTTCATGAAAATGCTAATTACATGATTCTTGAACACTCACACTTCATTTGTTTTGTCATGACCTTGTTTCATATACATCTTTATGAGCTTTATCGTTTTTGAGTGTCAACTCTTGTGTATTTGGTATGATTCATGAAAAACAAATATTTGGTTTCATGTTTTGAAGGATCTTTAACTAGTTTTTAAAAATTATTTTAACTAGTTATTGATCTTCATTTGGTAGTGATTTTCAATGCTAAAATATTTTCAAAACCTATTTTGAAAACCCCTACCTATTCCCTTAATGGGCGGATGGCTGGGCGAGTATGCCTTGTAAGCTTTATTGGAAAATCTTTTATCTTGAGCATATGAAGGGCGGTAGGTTATGAGTTATATACTTGATTTACATTGTTATTTTCAATTGGTATCTTGGATCTTTTCAATTGGTATCTAAATTGATAATTTTGTATATACTCATATTTTGTTTTCTACATATGTATGCTTCATTATTTCCATAATATCAATTGCTATTGGTATTCTCTTTTCATACATATATATGATTTTCGTGTGCTTGCTTTATAATTGGTTTACATTTTTAAAGTACAAAGTTTATGCTAAGCTTAAGTTAAAACTTTATTTTCAATTGGTATCTCCATTGACATTTTAATAAAGCTTATGCATTGTTTTCAATTGATATCAATATGCTTCAATTTCAAATTTGTTATAAATTTACAATTGATATCAATATGTATTGCCTATTTGGAAAATTCAAAATTTGTAATATTTATCTACAATTGGTATCAACATGATTTTTTTTACAATTGGTATCTTAAAATTTGATTATAAGTGGTACCTTAAAAATTTTGTTTACAAGATATCTCAAAATTTGTTTTATTGAGAAAAATTCAAAATTTTGTTTGAACAATTAAAAATTAAAACATTTTTGATATGTATTGCCTATATGCAAGGGGAGCTAACATCTCTCCTACATATAGATTCATGTTGAGTGTATCTTGTATTGAGGAGCTTGACAACTCTTCTTTATGTGATACACGTGTGTAGGGGAGCTTCACATCTCCTCTTATGTATTACAGATTATGTGTTATATGAATTAGGGCTTGTCATCCCTTCTTCATGTAATGCATATATGTAGGGAAGCTAACTTAGCGTCTTCCTCTTCATGAATGTATATCGCATATAACCTTTTATTGATTGTTTTCACCCCTTATTGATTCTATGTTTCGGACAAAAAGTGGGAGAAAAATTTGATGATTTTGTTTTTACTTTAACCCTTTGTTGATGATTGAGAAAAGGGGGAGAAGTATTTGGTATATATATATGCATGTTTTCCTTGCTTTATTCATAAAGGGGGAGAAGGATTTATGTTTATGCATATATGTTTTGTTTTGCAAATAGGAGAAAAAGAATTTGATTTGTTTTATGCTTGATTGGCATGTTTTATCTCCATATATTTGCATACATGTTAGGTAGTTTATGTGCTTCATTGCCATATCTTATTGTTTATTGTTATGCATGAGTTAAGGGGGAGCTTCTTTGGAGCTTTACTTTAATCCATGCATATATAACTTCATGAGTTTTGTCATCATCAAAAAGGGGGAGATTGTTGGCCCAAAGGCCCATCACTCTAGTTTGATGATGATCAACTCATGTAGTTATAGTACTAATGATCTTGTGTTTAATTAGTGACAGATTCATGATAAAGATCTTAGTAGGTGTGTAGCTTCAATAAAGGAATTAAAGTCAAATTTTGGAGCTAGCACGGTTTGGACCAAGTCAAGAAGATGAGAAGACTTCAAGTGAACACTTCAAGAAGATGAAGACTTGTGTCTAGGTTTGTTTTTAGAAGATTTTATTTTTAGATAAAATGTGAAGGATAGAATAGTTGGTGATTGCTCAAGTATATATTACACACACACACACTCTGATTTAGTTTGTTTTCATAAAAGAATTTTCAGTTTAGAAAAGACTTTTCATTTTGGAAAAATACCGGTTTGCTTTTTGGTATTCAATGTTAACTGTATTTAGAGCTTAATGTCAAAAATATAGATATTTCATCATGTTTGTGTAGTGGATTATATCTATACACTCTATGCTTTAAAAGTTATTTAAATATCTTGTTTTTGTATTTGGTGAAGTTTTTAGAAAAAACAAGTTTTGGAAAATCTTTCATTTGAGCCAATTTTTCCAAGTTACAAAAATAGTCCAAATTATTTGTAACATGCCTTGATTTTGTGCAAACATGTTTGTTTATCAAAGTATATTGGTAAAACTATTTTTGTAGATTTTCTATGAATTTATGGGATTTTATTTCAACCAAAAAGACCAAGTTTTTAATCCCTGACCTGGCTTCAGCCGATCGACCGGGACGGTCGACCGCGCGACGTGCACAGACGTGCGAGTCTGACTGGAGGACCGGTCGACGGGGACGGTCGACCGTCCAGAGAGCTTTGCTCTCTGAAAAGCCTCGGTCGACCGGGCCGGTCGACCGGCAGAGAGCCCTGCTCTCTGTTCCAGAGGCTCGATCGACCGGGCGGTCGACCGCTGCCCCAACGGTCGGAAAAATGACCGTTGGCGGTCGACCGGCCGGTCGACCGACAGCTCTGTCAGACCCCCAACGGCTAGTTTTTCTAGCTCTATAAATTGAGACATTTGGGGGCTGTTTTCTCTAAGATTTTAAGTGGATTTTTACAACAGTTTTTCCTACTCTTTCAAAAGGTTTTCTCCACTTATTTGAGAGCAAATATTCCAATCAAAAGGGGAGTTTTATCAAGAGTGTTTAGAAGTGATTTCTTTGAGTTTTCCTCCACCATTTCAATCCTTATTTTCTCACACAACACTTGAGCTATCCATTGCTATATCTACCTATAGGGATTTGTTGTGAGAGGATTTTAGGTGATCAAGAGTTGTGATCACCAAAGTTCATCTTTGCTCTTTGAGGAGGCGGACGAGTGCGTTCGCGGTGTTTCGAGTTTGGGTGCGAACCTGGTGTTTGAGGTGCGGCCTCAGCGAGCTTGTGGGCTTGCGGTGTGTACGGGCTAGAGAGTCCAAGGAGTTCAAGTGTAAACTCGGCTTGTAGGTGTTGTGGCACCGAGTGATCCGGTGGGATCGATTTTAGTGGAAATCCTTCGTGTGTCGAAGGCGGGGATGTAGAGCAAGTGTGCTCGAACCTCGAAACAAATCCTTGTGTTTGCGATTGCTCACTCTCTATCTCTTTGTCTTTATATCTTGCATGCTATTATTGTGTTTACATTTATATGCTTGATATATTGTGTGCTTAATTGCTACATGCTTGGGGATTATTTGCTAACACTAGTTTTCAACCAAGAGAGCCATCGCGGCGCCTCAACTCTTATTTAGAGGAATCTTGAGGAGTTAGTCCAGAGCCTTCACGGGGAATTCGGCTGCACTCTTGTGTTAAACTTGGTGTTTAGTGTAAGAAGTTTAGTTTAGGTCATATAAGTTTTTAATTCCGCATTTAGTGACCATTAGATTAGCCATCACCTATTCACCCCCCCTCTAGGTGATTTTACAACTTGATGGTAGTGGGAAGTTAGATGAGGAGGAGGAGGTGATGATGGGGTGGTGGAAGTGGTGAATTTGATGGAGATGGTGGTGAATTTTGGAGGAGGAAGGGAGGTGGTGGTGATGGGTTTGAATGAAATTGGAGGTGGTAGAGTGATATTGGAAGAAAAGGAGGTGGTGGAGTGAAAAGGGGGGTGTGGGGGAGTGGATGGCCGGCCTAGGGGCGGCCGGCGGCGGCGGTGGTGATGGTGGAGGCAGCGGTGGTGAAGATGAAGGGTGTTGGTGTTTAGTTTGAAGCGGTTTGGAATTTGAAATTGAATTGGAAAATGAGAAGGCGAAGGAAAGGAGAAAGGGTTTTTAATGGAGAAGGAGGGAGAAATTGTGATGATGAAGAGGGGCTGCAGCAGTAGCCATGGGCTGCTGCAGGCGGCTGTGGCTGTGGCTGGAGAGTAGAGCAGGGGGAAAGTCAAAGGGGAAGAAAATAAAAGAAAGAAAAGGAAAGAAAATATAGGAAAAGAAAAAATAAGGAAAAAGAAAATAAAATAGTATAAAATTTTATTAAAAAATAATTAATTTATTAGGATATCTGGGAGTATAAAGTAGGGGAGTAGAGAAGGAAAAAGAAAAAAAAGAAATTGTCGGTAAATAATATAATTATTTAAATGGGACGAAAACTCGACTGCTTTAGAAACATTCGAAAAATTCTCAAAAATAGCAAATATTATTTTAAGATGCTTGGTAAAATCGAATTTGAGAAATTCAATCTAGTTTTAAAATTAAAAATCTTGGAATCTTCTGGCGATACTAGCGACACCAGAATCGGTCAAATTTTGATAAATTTAAAAAAATCCCAAAAAATGTATTTAGATAGAAAATGAAATTTTAAGAAGTAATGTGAAAGCCATTTTGAAAATTTATTTCTATTTAATAATTAAAAATTCGGGAATCAGTCAGCGATGTCGACTGACACCAGTTTTGGAGATTCTGCAAAAAAATTCTGAAAATTTCAGAAAATTATGAAAAATCTAAAATATTAGAAAACAGTATCTGAAACTTAAATTGGTCAAATCAGACTACAAGAAAGGTCAAAATTGGGCGGTATACCAGTATTGGGTTCCCGATCCGGGTCAGGACTGACTTTAAGACTGAGAATCCAGATCCGATACCAAAAACATGAGAAATCACAAATTAAAAACAAATACTAGAAGAAAATTACAATAATACGGTCGAAAAAGTCGGGACACGTATCTGGGTACGTATCCCAGGAACGGGGCGCTACAATCTACCCACCTAACAAAAATTTCGTCCTCGAAATTTCTATAAGGAGGGAGATGAACATGGAAGAGATTACAGTCAACGATGATAATATGATAAAGTGAAAAGGGTACGGGGGATTACGGACTCGGGACACATATCTGAGTTGATTGAAGGGATGATGGGAAGAAGCTGAAAAGATAGAAGGGTCTCAGGATCCAGGAAAAGATTGCAAGGAAGAAATAGATACCACCGCACTTGCGAGTGGAATGTATATTCAAGATTCGTGCTCACCAGCTGCAAATTAATATCTCATTAATTTGCCAACTATTTGTACTGAAGATGTTAGAGCTTAGGCTCTGATACCACCCTGTGACGCCCCGATCTCGCGGGTACGGAGACGTCACTGTGACGTATATACGCAGGTTAGAAATACCCTCACGTATATACTCTAAGCATCAGTACAGGTAAGAATCAGAGGCGGAAGCACAGTGGTAATATGCATTGCAACAGAATAGTACAAGTACATGGTTATCACAGAAAATGATACAATATTACAAGAATATTATATCACCAGAAATACAAAAGTACAATACACGAAGAGATATACATAACAAAAGCTGAGAGATGCTCACGAGCAGCAAGAGGGCCTCGGGAGCCAAATAGGAGAGGAACTAGAAGGAAGAACTGGGGCGATGTCCAAGCCTCTGCTGTACTCCGATCGCCACGGAAGGATCCGCTGTGCATTCTGATCAGCTTAAGTAAAGCCACCAAGATCCGGGCTCTAAAATCTGGACATAAGAATCCAGGGTTGTCAGATGCAACCTGCGAGTACATATGATAAATTCAAGTGGCGTGCATATCAGGTATGAGTGTACAGGAAAGGTGTATCATAAATATAAGCATATATAAAAATGAAATGAGACAGTAAGTAAAGTAACTATATGAAAATCAGTTATATAAGCTCACATTACTGATCCGTGAGATTAGTACGTCGAAGGAATATTCCAAACAAGCAAACCCTCATATATATACCCTATACCTCATGTCACTGTAGTCTGAGTTTATATAATCTGACTTTACCTTCACAATAACATAATAATGAAACAGTATGAAAGCAATTAAATAATCTAACAAGATAGCACATGTATAAGTGGTGAGCAGTATAAATCAGGAGTATAGCTAGTCAGTTATCAGGAGCATGTTATTATTAAGTTATTAAGACTCATCTGATTTGTATACATCGGTATGTGTCGCATCCCACAACCTCAGCATACAGTACAGAGAGTAAGTTATTGGAAACTGATGGAGATCGACGAACCATGCTTAGAATGGGTCCCGTGCATGCCCGAGACAACGGTCAAGGAGTATCCAGTGCTGAGCCAAAACGTACCGCTGGGTACCGGGACTTATGTACACCCGAACAGGAATAGGATGTCACTGCTCCCACAGGAATAGGCCCAGGGGCTTATGGCACAACCGGCAGACAGGGAGTAGGGGTGTCAGTGCACCCCACGGAAGAGCCTGGTGGCCTTGATTAGTCTACAATTCTGCATTATTATATAGCATTTTCCCACCGATTTATGAATAAAATGTTGGTCTAAACCGTGTTTTGGTCTCTCTTGCAGATAAATCAGGAGTTTAAGGGTAAATGGGTAATAAGAGCTTAATCAAACCCATTTTAGGGTAATTAAATTCGCAATTCTTGGAGGCCAAGTAAAGAAACTTCTAGAAGTTGCATTGAATCTAGACCTTTGCGCACGTCAGATGAATATCCGGACCAAAATACCAAAATGCGAATATACCAGGAAGCTCCTCGAAGAAAGGAGACGTCGTTCGCCAAAACCAGGGACTTATGTCCTTGGTATTGCCGCGGATCCGCGGCAATGTGGTGGGCCCACGTGTCGATTTTCGACACGTGGGCCCGTCTCGTCTCCTAGAACACGCTTATGCCTATGAAAACCCCTGTAGAGGTCCAAAACGGGGCAGTTTTGATTTTAGGCTAGGGTTTCTATGTTTTAGTGTAGGGCAATGTGGGTGTTCTTCATTTCTTTTCTTTTATATTTTCTTTTGTTTTTAGATCTTGTAGTAGGGCTGAGAAATTCAGAGAGAGATAGAGAGGATTGATGTAATAGATGGTGACAATCTATGTAAAGATGCCTCCTTTCTTCTCCAATGTAATCTTCTCCATCTTCTACATGATGCTTGGCTAACTTTTCTTCTCATGGCAATCTAACTACTAACCACTAACCATCTAACCACTTACTTGATAATCCATATGAATCTAATAGCCTCTATAAGGCCTTGCTCTTGCAAGAGCCATTGATGGCTCATGATGATGGATTCTAACATTCTAACATTTTAACATCTAACCCACTAACTTGCTAACTTGCAATGTCTTCTTTATTTCATGCTCACCTCTAACCGGTTTTGATGATTTAACAATACCTTGCAACTTGTTATGTGGTATTGATGTATTGTTTGAATGTAGAAGAACAATCTTATGGGCCATGCTCTGTATCGTCTCTTGAAGCCAAGGATTAGTGATGGCCAAGGATCCGTGTGAGGCAACTATCACTAAGAGGTTAGCATCGTTAGTGGAGCAATTGGTAGTTAGTAGCCATGAGTTTTCTTTTATCTTATTTAAAAAAAATCATTTGTTTTCACCGTTGTCTTTGTTCATTTGTTTTCATTTTCTTTACCACAAGTTTCATTTCTTTTCTATTTTATTTTCCAAACCACTTCTCTTTTGGTTTTACATTGTTTTCATCGCCTTCTCCACCTACCACTTCTGGATTTTCTTTCTTTTCTTTTCTAATTCTTTTAACAAAGAAGACTTGTTAACAACCGACGTGAATAGAGACTGTTATTGCTTCTATCACCTCCCGTTCCTGTGGGCTCGACCCGTTGAGCCAATGCTATAACGGAAGTATCGAGGGAACATTAGCACATACTCATTTTCATTAATTTCACAAACAATACGTTTATGAGTGCTTGCTCAGCCCCGATCAAATTTTGGCTCCATTGTCGGGGATTGGAATGGATTTGATTTCACGTTTTTGTTAAAATTTTCTTCTCTGTTTTGGTGTGCAGGACATTCTTTACAGGATCTTAACATTGCAGAAAAAAAACTAGCTTTGCATCTTCCTGCTCTAGAAAGCAGGGACCCAGCTTCTAAAGAAAAGCCGCCCAAACGCGATATTGGCTTCCAACGCGGCTATTTTGTGATCATTGTGTATCTTGTTATGCTGGGATGTGTTCATTGTAATAGCTAGTGGATCTGTACTATTACTTTCCTACTTTGATTGCCTAAACACCACAATAAACTAAAGAACTAAAATACGATATTTTAGACGCTTTTAAAAAGGCTTAGACATTTGCATTTAGGCACGTGTCAATTCAATTTCAATATACTGTATTTTGTTCTGTTGTTGTGATTGGACTGAGGTGTACATATGGCATTGCATATAGTATAGGACAACCACGTGGGTGATTTACTCACTTTGTGTTATATTCTTATTTATATTGCACACTGCACGAATTGAAACTAAGGGCAAAACCCATACAAGATAAGGTGGGATTTCATCACCCTTCCTTAGACCAAAAATCACCTCCCCACTCACACAACTCAAGCCCTAATAAAAATTGATAGATGTTGGCCCCTAGGGACATCTCAAACTTATTAAGAGATTGACCAAGGGTGAAACTTATTTTGAATCTTACTCTTATGAAATCGGTGTCTAAGGTTGGGGATTAAGAGGTTACACCTCAAAGATACCGTGGTTTAACGTAATTAAGGCCCGTTGCTTACGCACGGATACCCCCCACCGTATTTTTCCCCTACCTGGCCGATTAGCTTGTGGTCAGATTCGAGCAACAATCTCCCCCGAGTAATCGACCAGTTAGGAGTCGTCTAGGTCTAGGTCAACCTTAACACAGGCTTGGTTTTGATTTTTTTCTTTTATTTTTGTTTGTTATTTGCTTTTCTTTTTTGTTTGTGAAATGGAATTCAACAATAACAATTCTTTCAATCCTAATATGAATCCATATTTCACACCAACACCATTTGTTTCAGATAATTTCAAACCGATTTTTAATAATATGAACCAACTAAATACACCGGGTTGGACTTATCCGAATCAATATAACCCATACCCCATTCTTATGACTATAATTTCTAAAATAATTTCCACTCGTCACAGAGTCAATGGGGATTCACCTCCATCAAGTTAAATTTGTAACCTCCTTGTCTACCATGTCCACAATTTACACAATATTCATTCCCCAATTTCGCTTCCTATACTCCTTTTTCTGGACCTCCCATTGAAGAAAAATCTGAACTAGAAAAGAGTATATAAGCAACTTGCAAGAGACCGAAAGACAACGTTAGAAAATATTGGCCCCTCCAATTTCACAATTTTTTCAAGAGTCTTACTCAGTTCCACCTCCTCATACTGAACAACCATTTGCCCTGGAAACGAGTAAGGAATTCTTATGTGAATCCAAGCTTCAATCTCAAACCATGTTGGACTCACAATCTTCACTATCTTTCCAAAACCAAGATTCTTATACTCCCTTTCTGACTATCCACTTGTAGAAAAATCAAGTCTAGAAAAGAGTATAGAAGTCTTGCAGTAGTCCGCGTTACAATTTTAAAAATCTTCTTCTCAGTCTATTGATAGGTTGGAAACACAATTAAATAAATTGGTCAACATTTATAAGAATGAAGAAAACTCTCTCTTCTCAACCTTTGACCAATCCAAATATTTCTAACTCTATCAATTTGACCCATGACTCTTGTTGTTTTGTAAACTAAGATTCCTACACTCCTTTTCTAGAACAACCACTTGAAGATACATCACATCTAGAAAAGAGTATAGAAGTGTTGTAAGAGTCCGCACTACAATTTCAAAAATCTTCTGCCGAGTCTATCAATAAGTTGGAAACACAATTGAGTCAATTGGTTAGCATTTATAAGAATGAGGAAACTCTATCTTATCAACCTTTAACCAATTCAGCTATCTCAAACTCTATTGATCTGATCCAGGACTCTTGTCATTTTGAAAATCAAGATTCAATTTCAGCACACCCATCTGAACTTGTCCAAACTTCAAATACTATTGACATTTTGGCAAGTTATCCTTTTCATGAAATTGAACTTGAGCATGAATATGATCCTGAACTTCAACTTGGTAATTCAATTTCACTTCCTGATTCAATATTGACTGAGATATTTTTACCTGAATTCAGGCCTTTTCCCGAGTCAGTATTAGATCTAGTGCCAGTTCATTGTGAAATTGAATCACCAATCTTTTATGATCATCATATTGAACTTGATCAATTTTATACTTTTGAAAGTCCCATTTATAAATTGACAAGTTCTCATTATTATGGAATTGAATTCAATGAGGAATGTGACTTTGATCCTCAAATTTATGATTCAGTTCAAATTCTTAAATCAATATTGACTCCAGTTTTGTTACTCAAATTGAGCAACATTTTAGAGTCAGTTTTGGTTCCCATACCTGTTATTCTTAAACTTGAATCACCAATCTTCGAAAGTCACATTCCATCATGGGGAAATGAATGTGGACTTGCGTTTCAACTTCTAATTTGGACCCACTTCCTAAACCAATCTCGACTCTCAAACTTTTACTTGACTTAAGTCTTTTTCCTGAGTCAGTATTAGTTCATGTACTTCTTTAATCCAAATCAATCATTCCATTCTGGGACAAGGGTCTTGATAAATTTGACTCTGAAATTATTTTAAAAATTTGAAAATTAGATAGGGTAAAATTTTTAATAAAAATCATTCATATATATATATATATATATATATATATATATATATATATATATATATATATATATATCATTCTAGTGGGTTGCCTTTTAGGGGTCTCTGATGGGTTCCTCCAGATTCTACGCACATTGGATTGGGCCGTATTTCATGGACCAATTAGACCACCACTAGAACCACCACCTTGGGATAATTTTTTCTTCCCTCTATTTGTTTCATGCATATATACATCACGATGCATTAAGGACAATGCATGAGATAAGTGTGGGGGAGGGTTTACTAACATAGAGCTTTTAGATTTTCTTTCTTTTATACTTCTTTTAGGATACATTTAGAAATCTTCCCTTTCGTAAAGGAATTTTCTCTTTTTTTAAAAATTTTTGAAGTAAGAGACAAAGTTTGATATATTTTAAGAAAATTAAGATGATCTTAGAAATTAAGAAAGCCTTAATTATGATATCTTAAACCTAGTCGAAATAATGGACCTTGTATAAAATTATAGGCTAAGTAGGATAAATTGGAGAGATAGTTTTATCTTAAATTTTTTGCCTTAGATAGTATGCACTTCACACTTCACAATTTTTGGGATGGATGCAAAGACCTAAAATGCCATAAAGCAAAAAAAAAAAAAAATATATGGTATAAATGAATAAAAAAATACTTATTAAGCTGGATAATTATGCCTCAAGAAGCATGATTATTCACGCCTAACGGTGGTCAAAAGAAACAAATAATCCCCCTTAGTTTTGTGGTCGTGTTTACTCGAGTCCTTAAACCCGAGGGCTGTTTCTCATCTGGTGCCCTAGGACCATCTGGCTTGGGAGTCATCGGTTAAAGGCTCGCTACATGGGTGAACTAGAAAGCCTAATGAAGCTAAGCGAAGAAAAGAAAAATAAAAATAAAAAATAAAAATAAAAATAAAAAAAATATATAAATAAATGGCTTGATGGTTGGAATTGAAATCCCAGAAATTTCACTGTCACAAAGTGCATATTATCTAGGTTTTATGAAGGATAAAATATTCAATTCAATTTTGATATCTTACCTTAATTGATGACAAGATCTTGCATAGAGATTAAGTTTAAGGAAGACTAATTTTTGGTGGACTTATGATCTTAGACCGCTTATATTTTGCAAAAATATTTCGTAAACTTGTCTCTCTTTCAAAATGTGTTTTTAAAATACTAACATTTGTCTTCTTTCTTTATGGATTTTGTGGGTGCAATCCACTGAAAACCCTCAGGAGACAACACTCCTCCTCTAGGGGTAACCTAGAGGTTTAACGGCTTGTTGCACATGCTCAGTGCAATCGCGTCACTTGCGAAAGTGGTGTAATAACATTTGTAGTATAGTTTTTCTTTTCTTGTTTGCTCGGGACGAGCAAATGATAAGTGCGGGGTGTGATTAGTCTACAATTCTGCATTATTATATCGCATTTTCCCACCGATTTATGAATAAAATGTTGGTCTATATCGTGTTTTGGTCTCTCTTGCAGATAAATCAGGAGTTTAAGGCCAAATGGGTAATAAGAGCTTAATTAAACCCATTTTACGGTAATTAAATCCGCAATTCTTGGAGGCCAAGTAAGGGAACTTCTAGAAGATGTATTGAATTTAGACCTTTGCGCACGTCAGACGAATATTCGTGCCAAAATACCAAAATACGAATATACCAGGAAGCTCCACGAAGAAAGGAGACGTCGCTCGCCAAAACCAGGGACTTATGTCCCTGGTATTGTCGTTGATCTGCGGCAATAGCTGCGATTCCGCGGCAATGTGGTGGGCCCACGAGTTAATTTTCGACGCGTGGGCCCATCTCGTCTTCTAGAACTCCCTTATGCTATAAAAACCCTGTAGAGGTCCAAAACGGGACGTTTTTTATTTTAGGTTAGGGTTTCTATGTTTTAGTGTAGGGTAGTGTAGGTGTTCTTCCTTTCTTTTCTTTTATATTTTCTTTTGTTTTTAGATATTGTAGTAGGGCTGAGAGATTCAGAGAGAGATAGAGAGGGATTGATGTAATAGATGGTGACAATCTATGTAAAGGTGCCTCCTTTCTTCTCCAATGTAATCTTCTCCATCTTCTACATGATGCTTGGATAACTTTTCTTCTCATGGCAATCTAACTACTAATCACTAACCATCTAACTACTTACTTGATAATCTACATGAATCTAATAACCTCTACAAGGCCTTGCTCTTGCAAGAGCCATTGATGGCTCATGATTATCGATTCTAACATTCTAACATTTCTAACATCTAACCACTAACTTGCTAATTTGCAATGTCTTCTTTATTTCATGCTCATCTCTAACCAGTTTTGATGATTTAATAGTAGCTTGCAACTTGTTATGTGGTATTGATGTATTGTTTGAATGTAGAAGAACAATATATGGGCCATGCTCTGTATCATCTCTTGAAGCCAAGGATTAGTGATGACTAAGGATCCATGTGAGGCAACTATCACTAAGAGGTTAGCATCATTAGTAGAGCAATTAGTAATTAGTAGCCATGAGTTTTCTTTTATCTTATTTAAAAAAAATCATTTGTTTACACCGTTGTCTTTGTTCATCTTTGTTTTCATTTTCTTTACCACAAGTTTAATCTTCTTTTCTATTTTGTTTTCCAAACCACTTCTCTTTTGTTTTTACATCGTTTTCATCGCCTTCTCCACCCACCACTTTTGGATTTTCTTTTCTTTCCTTTTTCTAATTCTTTTAACAAAGAAGACTTGTTAACAACTGACATGAATAGAGACTGTTAATGCTTTTATCGCCTCCCGTCCCTGTAGATTCGACCTGTTGAGCCAATGCTATAACTGAAGTATTGAGGGAACGTTAGCACTTACTTATTTTCATTAATTTCACAAACAACACGTTTATGAGTGCTTGTTCAGCCCCGATCAGGCCTCTAGGTTGAATCCAAGTATACGGGCGCACGACACTATAAGATCATCATAAACATGGAGACTATATCGGTACTCATCAGTTTCTCCCATCCCGGTGTAAGTTGTCTAATTATTAGGATTGTCCAGTGATAGTGTCCATAGGGTGTTCATAGTAATCCTATATTCATGGTTATCCTATTACGGGGATCAACAAGAGTATAGTATCAGGAGTCACCCTTTTTCAGGGGTTCAAGAATACAGGGGTTCAGGAGTACAAGAGTTCAGAAGTACCAAATGTCTGGTAGCAGTATAACAATCAAGTCCTCGTAAAAGTGATAATCATAAATATGCAAAGAAGTACAGGTATCCAGTGTAATAGTATCCATTCAGGTGTCACAATGTCAGGTCAAGTATATTTGCACCAGGTGGCAGTACGTCAAGTGTAGCATGGCAAGTATCGGTGTTAGATATCAAGTGGTAAGTATAGCATGGCAAGTACCGGTGTCAGATATCAAGTGCCGTCGATCAAGAATCAAGTATAACATATCAAGTGTCAGTGTAAATACCGTATATTAACTTGTATAATAAAGAATCTTGTATTAAAAAATTATAGTAGCAAGTGTTAGGCATGTTACGGTAGTAATACAATGTCCACATATCAATATCATGCTATAAATCAAGAGTAATTATTTTTAAGTCTAATATAAAACACTCGCAAAATGATAAAATAGATGCATGTTCAAAAGAAACTGTACTCGTCTGAAACCAGAATGAAATACCGAGTTAAAATCTGAGAAATCCGCGAGCCTGTGCGAGCAAGCCACTAGCCCATATATATATTAAAATATATAAATATAAATATATATATATATATTAGAGAGGGAAAGAGAGAGGAGAGAGGAGAGAGAAAGTTGTAGGAAGGGGGAGAGAGAGAGAAGGGTATTTTTAGAAAGGAATTAAGAATAAAAAGGGGAGGGATATTGATTGTAAATATGGAAAGTAATTTGGGAATGAGGGGATGGGTATGTTAGGGAATTTGAGAAAAGTGGTTTATTAGATGGAAAAGAAAGAGAAAAGAAAAGAAAGAAAGAATGAAGAAAGAAGAAGAAAGAAAGAAATGGAAAAAAAGAGAAGGAGGGTGGTGGGCTGCCGACGCTCGGCCCACCGCCGGCAGCCTGGCGGCGGCGGCGCCGGGGACGCGCACGCGCGGCCTAGCCCGGGGGAGAAGGTTGGAGTTGGTTTTTGGTTGTTGTTGTTTGGTGTTGGTGGAGGTGGTGGTGGTAGTGATGGTGGTGGTGGTTATGGTGATTGTGGTGGTTGTTGGAGTTGGTGGGAAGTTAGAGGAGGAGGAGGAGGTGATGATGGGGTGGTGGAAGTGGTGGATTTGATGAGAGGTGGTGGTGAATTTTGAAGGAGGAAGGGAGGCCGTGGTAATGGGTTTGGATGAAATTGGAGGTGGTGGGTGATGGTTGGAAGAAGGAGGAGGTGGTGGAGTGGAGAAGGGGTGTGGGGGAGTGGATGGACGGCCTAGGGGCGCCGGCGGCGGCGGGGTGGTGATGGTGGAGGCGGCGGTGGTGAAGATGAAGGGAGTTGGTGTTTGGTGTTTTGTTTGAAGTGGTTTGGAATTTGAAATTGAATTGGAAAATGAGAGAAGGAGAAGGAAAGGAGAAGGGATTTTTAATGGAGAAGGAGGGAGAAATTAGACGATGAAGAGGGGGGGAGAGGGGCTGCAGCAGCAGCCATGGGCTGCTACAGGCGGCTGCGGCTGGGGAGCAGAGCAGGGGGAAAGTCAAAGGGGAAGAAAATAAAAGAAAGAAAAGGAAAGAAAATATAGGAAAAGGAAAAAATAAGGAAAAAGAAAAGAAAATTGTAAAAAAAATTATTATTAAATAATTAATTTATTAAAATATCTGGGAGTATAAAGTAGGGGAGTAGAGAAGGAAAAAGAAAGAAAAGAAATTGTCGGTAAATAATATTATTATTTAAATAGGGCGAAAATTAGACTGTTTCAAAAATGCTCCAAAAAATTCTCAAAAATAGTAACTATTATTTTAAGATGCTCGGTGAAATTGGATTTGATAAATTTGATCTAGTTTTTAAATTAAAAGTCCTAAAATATTCCGGCGATATCGGCCGACACTAGAATTGGTCAAATTTGAATAAATTTAGAAAAATCCCAAAAAAATGTATTTAGATAGAAAATGAAATTTTAAGAAGTAATGTGAAATCTATTTTTTGAAAATTCAATACCGTTTAAAAACTAAAAATTGGGAATCAGTCAGCGATGCCGACCGACACCGGTTTTGAAGATTTTGCAAAAAAATTCTGAAAAATTTCAAAAAATCATGAAAAATCTAAAATATTAGAAAACAGTATCTGAAACTGAAATCGGTCAAATCAGACTACCAGAAAGGTCAAATTGAGCGGTATGCCGGTATCGGGTTTCCGATCCGGGTCAGGGCTGACTCTAAGACTGAGAATCTAGATCCGACACAAAAAATATGAGAAATCATTACTTAAAAACAAATACTGGAAGAAAATTATAATAATACGGTCGAAAAAGTCGGGACACGTATCTGGATACGTATCCCTGGAACGGGGTGCTACAATCTACCCACCTAACAAAAATTTCATCCTCGAAATTTCTATAAGAAAGGAGATGAACATGGAAGAGATTACAGTCAATGACGAAAAAATAAAGTAAAAACTATAAGGGAGATTACAAACTCGGACACATTGTTGGCCCAGAGGCCTTCCACTCTAGTTTTGATGATGATTAACTCATGTAGTTATGTGTACTAACAATCTTGTGATTTTAGTTTCAGATCATTAATCAAGTTATTAGTAGGTGATTAGCTTCAACAAGATGATTTGGAAGCTTTCACATGTTGATTCAAGAGCCCGAGCGTCAAAGATCATATATAACAATTGCTCGGTGGATCAAGGAGTTTTGGATCGAGTCGGCTTGGAGACGGCGCTCTACAAGAAGACATCTGTACCATAGTTTAGTTTTGTGTTTAGATCCATATTGTAAAGATTAGAATAGTATGATATGCTCAAGTTCACAACACACACGTTTCATGTTTTGAATATTAGTTTTCGGTTTATCCATTTTTGGTTTAACCGATCTTGGTTTCATGAATAGATAGATCAAAACAAGTTTACATGGTTTAATGTATACTAAATTTGTTCTATATACATGCATGCTTAACTTCCTAGACAAACTTAGTTTTGACTTACTTATTCATGTGTTTTATGTTTTGGTATTTTTAACAAAATATATTTTGGAATTAAAGTCAAAAACATGGATATATATATGTTTCATGTATATAGGATTATATCCATATACATCATGCCTAAATTGTGTTAATATCATGTTTTTGTATTTGGATGAGTTTTGGACAAAATGTATTTTCTATTAAAAAATCTAAGTTTTAGAAAATACAGTTTTTGATTTTTGGTAAAAATGATAAGACACAAAAATGTTTTAAAATGTTTGTTAATTTGTGTTGAAATTTTAGCACAAGTTTGTATATCAATGTAAAATGATAAAACTATTTTTTGTATATTTTTAGAAGATTTATGAGAATTTTTAGAATTAAAAATTACATGTTTTTCTGACCAGAACTTCAACTGCCAGGCTAGGCCGGTCGACCGTAGCGGTCGACCGACGTGCACGGATACGTGCACGCTGGCTGCCCCTTAAGCCGGTCGACCGCCACGGTCGACCGACTGAGAGCAGGTTGCTCTCTGTTTGTTTCGGTCGACCGAGCGGTCGACCGGCCAGAGAGCCGTTGCTCTCTGGTTCTGGGGACGGTCGACCGCCCGGTCGACCGGTAGCTGTCAACGGTCAAAATATGACCATTGGACGATCGACCGACCGGTCGACCGGTAGGCCATTTCTGGCATTTTCTGCTGCCAACGGCTATAATTTTGGGGGCTATAAATACCCCATTGGAAAGAGTTTTTCTCTAAGAATTTTTGTGCGAATTTTTCCTGACTCTCTAGTGTTTTCACAGCAATCAAAAGAAGTTTTGGGCTTTAATTTGAACAATCTATTTGGTATTTTTGCTAGGGTTTGGAAGATCAAAGAAAAGGGTTTTTGAGAAAAAGAGTTTTGATTCAACTTCTATATCTTGGTTTCAGTTTTTCCCAAGGATTTTCTTTGTGATTTTGATTTCCATTCCATTGATTTTCTCCACACTTGAGCTACATCTACTTTCTTATTCTATAGGATCTTTGTGTGGGAGAAAGAGATTGTTTGTGGTTGTTTGTTAGACCACCAAGTTATAAACCCAATCTTTGCTTGGCTTTGTGCCTTTGGGTTATATCCCTCAAGTTGTGAGGTGATCCTTGTGTTGCTTTGTGCTAATCCCTCAAGTTGTGAGGTGATTGTTTGTTGGCTTGGAGTTGTGCCTCAAGGAGGAGGTTGTGTTTGTAAGGAGAGGAGTTGGGTACTCCTTGTAATTGTTATTGCCCCAAATCCTCGGTGGAGGTTCCCTTTGTGGGAGTCCTTTGTGGACAAGCTAGTGGACTTTAAATCCTTCTGGGTGAAGGCGGGGATGTAGAGCTGGGTGCTCCAACCTCGAAACATATCTTGTTGTTTGCGCTTGATCCCTTGACTCTTACTCTATCTCTCTCTCTTTACTTTGTGCCTTGCATCATTTCACATTATTCATTCATACTTATATGCTTGGCTTGGTTGTGTGCATCACTTGTTGCTTGCATTCTTGTGTGATTGCAATTAGTTTTTAATTCCGTATTAAGTTGACTAGATTAGCATTATCACTATTCACCCCCCCTCTAGGTAATTTTCACACATATTTGAGTTGATCGAAGGGATGACGGGAAGAAGCTGAAAAGATAGAAGGGTCTTAAGATCCAGGAAAAGATTACAAGGAATAGATAACACCACACTTGCGAGTGGAATGTATATTCAAGATTCGTGCTCTCCCGCTACAATTATTATCTCATTAATCTGCCAACTGTTTGTACTGAAGATGTCAGTGAAATACACTAGAGGGGGGTGAATAGGTGTAATTGCTAATCTAATGATCTTTTAAAACTTAATAGAATGAGTGATGCAACGATCTCTCAAAACACGACTAAGAGCCGAATACCCCGTGAGAGGTTCTGAACTCCTTCCTCCCAATTCCCCTTAAAAATGGGTTAGAGGTGCGCAATGCAACCGTGTTGTATGAGATATGATCGAACAAGTAAAGAATGAAATGCTATGATGAAATACACACAAACAACAACACAAGTAAAAACAAACAAGAGAAGATTGCACAAAGAAAAGGGTTAGTTCTCAAGCAAATAATTGAAGACAATATAAAGCAAGAGAAATGTAAAGCAAGATGACGCAAGGCAATCGCAAACACAAATGATTTGTTTCGAGGTTCGAGCCACCGCTCTAGTCCCCGCCTTCACCTCCGTGAAGGGTTTCCACTATCCACCGAGGATGCCGTACAAGTTTGGTCTACCGAAGACCCCAAGCCCTTAGCTTCACAACTTACAAAGAACTCCACCTAGGAGTTGTCTCCACAAGAACAAGGATCACAAGAACAATAGTGATCTCCTCAAGATCACAAAACTCTTTCTCAAACTCTTTTACAACACTCTCACTCTTTTTACAACTTCTCTAGTATGAGTAAAGGACTTTTGGCTCTATGAAGTGTGGTGAGAAAACTTCAGTTGTAGAGTGATATTGGCAATCAAACACAACTGAAAAACAAACTTTAAAAGAGTTGGAAATGAAAGCTTTGAAACAATTTTTCTCTTTCTCTTGAAAACAATGAAAACCAAGAATTTTTCTAAGTGAATAACAAAGACCTATTGCCCTCTATTTATAAGGAGAGAATAGGTTAAAACTTTTCTTTACACCTAATTTGACCTGCAAAAAGCCTCCAACAACTCTCTAAAACTCTGATAAAGAAGACAGAAAAATAGATTTTCAGACTTGCCCAAAGAGGAAAGAGCCGTTGGCCAGCAGCAGGCTTGGCGGTCGACCGGTCCGGTCGACCGTCGCCTTGCTGGCAAAGAGCCGTTGGGCCGGTCGACTGTCCGGTCGACCGTCTCCTCAAAGGAAACACAATTTCCTTAGTGCGGTCGACCGGGCGGTCGACCGAAACAAACCGAGAGTGGCCTGCTTACAGTCGGTCGACCGGGCGGTCGACCGACAGACGTGCACAAACGTGCACGTCCTGACACAGGCGCCGGTCGACCGGGCGGTCGGCCGGTCAACCTGAAACAGGGAAAACTGGTAGGATTTTGAGTTGGAAAATTTTGTGAAAAAATATTTTGAGATACTTATAACTAAGTATTATGCAAAAATAGTCTATACACATGTTTTAAACAAGATATTTAATTTGTAACAAGTGTGGATACATGTATATATAAACTTAGGCATAAAACTTAGAAAAAAACATTTTTAAAACATAGAATTTTGTAAGGAAAAATGTGTGTGTGTATCCTAGAGCCAAATATCATATACTCAAACTTTAACATTCTATTCTTACAATGTTCTAAGGACTTCAAGGCTTCAAGAGGGGCTTTCTCCACTTGATCTTCAATTTTGCATCTTGAGCCCAATTTGAGTTATCTTGAGTCCAAGTCACCTTCCTTTAGGGAAGAAAACACCTATGCAAGATAGAAAACCAGAAACACACTTAAACAACAAATAATATTAGTACAAATAACTAATATGTTTTGTAATCATCAAAACACACTAAAGACGGGTGATTGTAACCTTGGGCCAACAATCTCCCCCTTTTTGATGATGACAAAACATATAAATTATTTAAACAAATAAAGGAAGAAGAGCTTGGAAAGCTCCCCCTCAAACAATGCTATGTAAAAATTACTATGAGTGAGATACATGAAGCATTGAAAACACAATATTTTTGTCAAAAACTTAAATACCAATTGAAATCAAACTTAATCTTATATACCAATTAAACTTATACTTTTTCTCTTAAACTTATAGTTTTAATCTTTTTCTCCCAAAACTCAAGTAAATAAACAAAACTCAAACTATAAGCAAACTTATTTCTTTTTCTCCCCCTTTTTGTCATACATCAAAAAGGGTTAAAATCAAAACAAACAAAACACACAAAATAGAAATATTTTAAGAATCTATCATGCAAACATTCAACTCACCACAAATAAATGAAAATCTAGCATAATCTAGAGGTTTAGTAAAAATATCGGCAAGTTGAAAATCGGTAGAAACATAATCAATATCAATATCACTTTCTCATAATGATCTCGAAGAAAGTGATACCTAATGTCAATGTGTTTGGTTTTACTATGTTGATTTGCATTCTTTGTCATGTGAATAGTACTAGTATTATCACAAAATATTTTAACATGATCAAAGTGTAAATCATAGTCAAGGAGAGTATGTTTCATCCAAAGAACTTGTGCACAACAAGCTCCGGCTGCAACATACTCCGCCTCGGCGGTTGAAAGGGCTACCGAATTTTGCTTTTTGGAAGGCCAAGATACAAGACAATTACCTAAGAATTGACATGTTCCACTTGTGCTCTTCCTATCTACCCTACAACCCGCATAGTCGGCATCCGAAAAACTCGTCATTGAAAATTGGCCGGTTTTCGGATACCACAAACCCATTTCAATAGTGCCCTTAAGGTATCTAATTATGCGTTTAACCGCAATTATGTGAGATTCTTTAGGACAAGATTGAAAACGTGCACAAAGACAAACGGAAAACATAATATCCGGCCTACTAGCCGTCAAATAAAGCAAGCTACCTATCATGCTACGATATAATTTAATGTCTACACTTTTACCTTGTTCATCCTTGTCAAGCTTGGTAGTTGTTGCCATGGGAGTTTTGCTTACTTTAGATTCTTCAAGCCCAAACCTTTGATTAATTCCTTTGTGTACTTGGCTTGATTGATAAAGATCCCATCCTTCCTTTGCTTGATTTGGAGTCCAAGGAAATAGTTGAGTTCCCCATCATAGACATTTCGAATTCATCCTTCATGCATGATTCAAAAGCTTGGCAAAGAGATTCATTAGTAGAACCAAAAATAATATCATCTACATAAATTTGCACAATAAGAATATCATTTTCTACATGTTTTGTAAACAAGGTTGTGTCAATTTTACCTTTCTTAAAACCATTTGAAATCAAAAATGAAGAAAGTCTTTCATACCAAGCCCTAGGGCTTGTTTTAAACCATAAAGAGCTTTATCTAATTTAAAAACAAAATTCGGATGTGTAGGATCAACAAACCCGGGGGGGTTGTCAACATACACTTCCTCTTCAGTAAAACCATTAGAAAAGCACTTTTAACATCCATTTGAAACAATTTAAAATCTTTATATGAGGCAAATGCTAGTGTCATCCGTATGGCTTCAAGCCGTGCTACGGGTGCAAAGGTTTCTTAAAAATTGATTCCTTCGATTTCAGTGTAACCTTGGGCAACTAACCTAGCTTTATTCCTAACAACGTTACCCGATTCATCCAACTTGTTCTTAAAGATCCACTTAGTACCAATTGTTGGTCTATCGTGGGGCCTAGGAACAAGGTGCCAAACTTGGTTGCGCTCAAATTGATTGAGTTCCTCTTGCATAGCTAGCAACCAATATGAATCGGCCTCGGCTTCGAGGACATTCTTGGGTTCAACATGAGAAATAAATGCATAATGTCCACAATAGTCATGAAGTTTAGAGCGAGTTGTTACCCCTTTTGATACATCACCTATGACGAGGTCCTTGGGATGATGTGGATTGTATCTCCAATCCTTTGGAAGTTGTTGAGTGGGCTCTTCTCCATTTGTTTGATCTTCATTTCCTTGAGCCTCTTGTATTTTAGCTTCACTTCCTTCATCATCCTTTGGCTTGTCTCCCATAGTAGGTGCATCCTCCAAGGTCACTTTCTCCAAACCTTCATGCAAAGCATCTATTTCTACAACATTCTTAACAAACAAGTTAGATTCCTCAAACTTAACATGTATAGATTCCTCAATAGTCAATGATGACCTATTGAAGACTCTATAAGCCTTACTAGTATTAGAATAACCACAAATATAGCCTCATAAGATTAGGATCAAATTTTCCTAAATTATCTTTTGTATTTAAAACAAAACATTTGCATCCAAAAACCTGAAATATGAAACATTTGGTTTTCTAGAAAAGTATATTTCAAAAGAGGTTTTTGTAGTATTTTTACATAAGAAAACACGATTTGATATATAGCATGATGTATTAACGGCCTCGGCCCACAAATAATGTGGTAGACCGTATTCACTAAGCATTGTCCTAGCCATCTCTTGCAAAGTTCGATTTTCTGTTCAACTACTCCATTTGTGTGTGGAGTTCTAGGACAAGATAGTTCATGCTTTATTCCATGTTCTTCACAAAAAGTGGTAAAGGGTTGGTTAATGAATTCACCTCCTCTATCACTTCTTATTCTTAAATCGAAACATCTTTTTCTTAAAATCGAAACATCTTTTTCTTTTTCAACTCTTTTCTTAAAAGTTTGGAAATACGAAAATGCTTGATTTTTATGCTCAAGAAAGAAAACCCAAGTAAAACGTGAAAATCATCAACTAAAACAAATGCAAATCTATTCCCACTTAGACTTTTGGTTTGTGTAGGGCCAAATAAATCCATGTGGATTAACTCCAAAGGACGTGATGTCATGATATCCTTAATTGACTTGAAAGAAGACTTAGTTTGTTTCCCAAATTGACATGCGTCACAAACTCGGTCTTTTTCAAAATTCAAACAAGGAATACCTTTCACCATTTCCTTTGTGTTAAGCCTAGATATATGGTCAAAAGAAATGTGGCCTAATCTTCTATGCCACAACCAAGAGTCGTCATCGAGGGCTTTTAAACATGTTTTATTACAAGACATATTCAACATATCTATCATATAAACATTACTCTCACGAAAACCGGAAAACACACAAGCATTAGAAATTCTATCAATTACTTTACAAACAACATTATCAAAAACTACATCAAAACCTTTATCACATAATTGACTAACACTCAAGAGATTATGCTTGAGGCCGTCAACTAAAACTACATTCTCAATTAAAGGGGATGTGCCAAGTTTTACATTACCAATACCGATGATTTTACCCTTGGCGTCATCTCCGAAGGTGACGGTGCCACCTTCATGGTATCTTGATAGGGTTGCAAAGTTGTTGATATCCCAAGTCATGTGCCTTGAGCAACCACTATCAAGATACCACAATCCTCTACGTCGTTGGGCTTTGGAAGGTACCTATATCATTTAACAAAGTTGTTGACTTTGGTACCCAAACTTTCTTGGGTCCTTGAAAGTTAGTGTTTCGAACCCAAACATTATGAAAAGATGCACTTAGTCTATCATAGCAAAAATTGGCTAAGTGTCCTTTCCGCCCACAATGTGAACATGAGAACACTCTTCCATACATGAATGCATGATGAGTGTGTGAAGTGTGAGCATGCTTTGGGGGTTTGCCACGATGTAAAGGTTGTGTGGTATGAACATGAGCATGAGCATGGTGAACATTTTTCTTAGGGGCTTGTTTCTTAGGAAACATGGCCTCTATTTTCTTCTATCAAACTCACTACACTTTTTCAAAACAATACCTAAAGAATCTATTCTTTCCTAAAGCATGGTAATCTCATTAGCATCAACAAATGGGGACTTGCCTTTACAAGAAGTCTTATATTTATCAAATTCATTTTTAGTGGAAACCAAAGTAGAATGCAAGTCATTATTTTCTTTAGAAAGATTTACAACTTGAAGACTAAGAGATTCATTTTCCTTTTTCATTTTAAATATTTTCTTTAAAAAGTCATAGTTATGAGATAATTCTACAAAAGCTTCTCCTAACTCATCCATAGAAAGTTCATTATTAGGAGAAGTGGAAGGGGTTACCTTGCTTGTGCTTTCATTTGCCATGAAGCACATGTTGGCGAATCAATCTCCTCCTCGGATTCGCTCTCGGAATCCCATGTAGCTTTCATTGCCTTCTTCTTGTAAGGCTTCTTTGAGGTGGAGGGCTTCACTTTATCCGGACACTCCGCCACTATGTGTCCCGATCTTTGGCAATTGAAGCATATGATCTTTCTTTCTTCTTTGCCTCCTTGCCATCTCCTTCTACCTTGGAATTTCGCCTTGTTGTACATCCTCCGGACATTCTTGACAAGAAGTAAGAGCTCTTCGTCATCTTCTTCTTCATCGTCTTCGTCGGAGTGTGTGTGGATTGGCTTTTGAAGGCTATAGTCTTCTTCTTGGAAGGAGCCATGTCCTCCCTCACTTTCCTCTCCATCTCATGGGTTTGAGGTTCCCAATGAGACCAATTAGCTCCATCTCCTCCTTGTCATTGAGTTCCTTCAAGGTTGTTGCTTTTACTTCCCATGAA
The DNA here is from genome assembly GCA_038442645.1 of Agave tequilana. Classification (NCBI taxonomy): domain Eukaryota; kingdom Viridiplantae; phylum Streptophyta; class Magnoliopsida; order Asparagales; family Asparagaceae; genus Agave; species Agave tequilana. The sequence goes on from JAVJIF010009571.1 coordinate 108,723, forward strand.
GGAGGAAGAGCCCGGATGATCTTTCTTACTCTTTGATCGTTATCAATAGCATCACCCAGAGAAGAAAGTCCATTAGTAATCTTTGTAAATCTTGTAACCATATCATCTATGGTTTCATTTTCTTGCATGCAAAAATTCTCATATTGGGACCGAAGAAGGTCAATCTTAGCCCTCTTCACTTGTGTGGTCCCTTCATGTGTAACTAGTAAATGTGTCCAAATTTCATATACGGACTGCAATGAATAACTCTAGCTATGTCATCATCATTAAGGGCTTGAAGTAGTACATAGTGAGCCCTAGCATTGGCATCAAATTCTTTGGTCTCTATTTCGGACCAAGTGGATTCATCATCGGGGGGGTGCACTAAAGGGTTGGTCACGGCCTTTGCAACTCGACTACCTAGAGATTGCAAGAAAACGGTCATCTTAACCTTCCATATGGGAAAGTTAAGTCCATCAAACTTAGGGGGTGTTAATACCATCGGCCATCTTTACTAAGTGAGAATGAATGAATGATTAGCAATATTAGGATCTTTCTAGGGTTGTTAAGCCAAGAGCCTAGTAACCAAGCTCTGATACCAATTGAAATACACCTAGAGGGGGGTGAATAGGTGTAATTGCTAATCTAATGATCTTTTTAAACTTAATAGAATGAGTGATGCAACGATCTCTCAAAAACACGACTAAGAGCCGAATACCCCGTGAGAGGTTCTGAACTCCTTCCTCCCAATTCCCCTTAAAAATGGGTTAGAGGTGCGCAATGCAACCGTGTTGTATGAGATATGATCGAACAAGTAAAGAATGAAATGCTATGATGAAATACACACAAACAACAACACAAGTAAAAACAAACAAGAGAAGATTGCACAAAGAAAAGGGTTAGTTCTCAAGCAAATAATTGAAGACAATATAAAGCAAGAGAAATGTAAAGCAAGATGACGCAAGGCAATCGCAAAACACAAATGATTTGTTTCGAGGTTCGAGCCACCGCTCTAGTCCCCGCCTTCACCTCCGTGAAGGGTTTCCACTATCCACCGAGGATGCCGTACAAGTTTGGTCTACCGAAGACCCCAAGCCCTTAGCTTCACAACTTACAAAGAACTCCACCTAGGAGTTGTCTCCACAAGAACAAGGATCACAAGAACAATAGTGATCTCCTCAAGATCACAAAACTCTTTCTCAAACTCTTTTACAACACTCTCACTCTTTTTACAACTTCTCTATAGTATGAGTAAAGGACTTTTGGCTCTATGAAGTGTGGTGAGAAAACTTCAGTTGTAGAGTGATATTGGCAATCAAACACAACTGAAAAACAAACTTTAAAAGAGTTAGAAATGAAAGCTTTGAAACAATTTTCTCTTTCTCTTGAAAACAATGAAAACCAAGGATTTTTCTAAGTGAATAACAAAGACATATTGCCCTCTATTTATAAGGAGAGAATAGGTTAAAACTCTTTTCTTTACACCTAATTTGACCTGCAAAAGCCTCCAACAACTCTCTAAAACTCTGATAAAGAAGACAGAAAAATAGATTTTCAGACTTGCCCAAAGAGAAAAGAGCCGTTGGCCAGCAGCAGGCTTGGCGGTCGACCGGTCCGGTCGACCGTCGCCTTGCTGGCAAAGAGCCGTTGGGCTCCGGTCGACTGTCCGGTCGACCGTCTCCTCAAAGGAAACACAGTTTCCTTAGTGCGGTCGACCGGGCGGTCGACCGAAACAAACCGAGAGTGGCCTGCTTACAGTCGGTCGACCGGGCCGGTCGACCGACAGACGTGCACAAACGTGCACGTCCTGACACAGGCGCCGGTCGACCGGGCGGTCGGCCGGTCAACCAAAAACAGGGAAAACTGGCAGGATTTGGAGTTGGAAAATTTTGTGAAAAAATATTTTAAGATACTTATAACTAAGTATTATGCAAAAATAGTCTATACACATGTTTTAAACAAGATATTCAATTTGTAACAATTTTGGATATATGTATATATAAACTTAGGCATAAAACTTAGAAACAAACATTTTTTAAAACATAGAATTTTGTAAGGAAAAATGTGTGTGTGTATCCTAGAGCCAAATATCATATACTCAAACTTTAACATTCTATTCTTACAATGTTCTAAGGACTTCAAGGCTTCAAGAGGGGCTTTCTCCACTTGATCTTCAGTTTTGCATCTTGAGCCCAATTTGAGTTATCTTGAGTCCAAGTCACCTTCCTTTAGGGAAGAAAACACCTATGCAAGATAGAAAACCTGAAACACACTTAAACAACAAATAATATTAGTACAAATAACTAATATGTTTTGTAATCATCAAAACACACTAAAGACGGGTGATTGTAACCTTGGGCCAACAATCTCCCCCTTTTTGATGATGACAAAACATATAAGTTATTTAAACAAATAAAGGAAGAAGAGCTTGGAAAGCTCCCCCTCAAACAATGCTATGTAAAAAATAACTATGAGTGAGATACATGAAGCATTGAAAACATTGAAAAACAATATTTTGTCAAAAACTTAAATACCAATTGAAATCAAACTTAATCTTATATACCAATTAAATTTATACTTTTCTCTTAAACTTATAGTTTTAATCTTTTTCTCCCAAAACTCAAGTAAATAAACAAAACTCAAACTATAAGCAAACTTATTTCTTTTTCTCCCCTTTTTGTCATACATCAAAAAGGGTTAAAATCAAAACAAACAAAACACCAAAATAGAAATATTTTTAAGAATCTATCACGCAAACATTCAACTCACCACAAATAAATGAAAATCTAACATAATCTAGAGGTTTAGTAAAAATATCGGCAAGTTGAAAATCGGTAGAAACATAATCAATATCAATATCACCTTTCTCATAATGATCTCTAAGAAAGTGATACCTAATGTCAATGTGTTTGGTTTACTATGTTGATTTGCATTCTTTGTCATGTGAATAGTACTAGTATTATCACAAAATATTTTAACATGATCAAAGTGTAAATCATAGTCAAGGAGAGTATGTTTCATCCAAAGAACTTGTGCACAACAAGTTCCGGCTGCAACATACTCCGCCTCGGCGGTTGAAAGGGCTACCGAATTTTGCTTTTTGGAAGACCAAGATACAAGACAATTACCTAAGAATTGACATGTTCCACTTGTGCTCTTCCTATCTACCCTACAACCCGCATAGTCGGCATCCGAAAAACTCGTCATTGAAAATTGGCCGGTTTTCGGATACCACAAACCCATTTCAATAGTGCCCTTAAGGTATCTAATTATGCGTTTAACCGCAATTATGTGAGACTCTTTAGGACAAGATTGAAATCGTGCACAAAGACACACGGAAAACATAATATCCGGCCTACTAGCCGTCAAATAAAGCAAGCTACCTATCATGCTACGATATAATTTAATGTCTACACTTTTACCTTGTTCATCCTTGTCAAGCTTTGTAGTTGTTGCCATGGGAGTTTTGCTTACTTTAGATTCTTCAAGCCCGAACCTCTTGATTAGTTCCTTTGTGTACTTGGCTTGATAATGTTGGTATACGTTTCGATGAAGACGTTTGCGATGCATGACATTTGGAGCTCTAAACAAATGAAGAATCAAGAGTTCTACATGATCAAGATGTGTCAAGGAGAGTTGATAGAGTGTGGTTTGTAAAGATGAAATAGCATGTAAAAGCCTTGATGCACACACATATATCATAACCTATTAGTAGACTTGACCCTTCCTATTAGTAGACTTGACCCTGCCTATTAGTAGACTAATAGGGTGATTAGTCGACTTATAAAAATGATTAGTCGACTAATAATGTTATTAGTCGACTTATATATTTCCCTAGTCGACTATACATGGTATAGTCGACTTATAGATTTCCCTAGTCGACTATCTTTTGTCCTGAAAGATCCCAACTCTCTGTTTGTCACTGTTAGTCGACTTAACAGTTTATATAGTCGACTAATAGATGTTGTAGTCGACTTATACCCAATATTAGTCGACTAACCCAGTATAAATTGCCCAACTTAGTCGACTAACTCATATCTCAAGTCGACTATAGGCAGTTTCTGACTGTTGGACAGTTTTCTTTATCTGATCCTTTTGGCAACGTTTTCCAACGTCTATATCATCTGAATTGGTCCTATAACTACCCTAACTAACCCTAGTCTACAGCTATAAATAGGGAAGTTATTCCTAAGGCCAAAGGTTAAGACAAACAAGATTTTCATTCAGTTTTCCAAAGCCAAATTCCAGAAAACCTGAAAACTGATTTTCTAACTTCTGTTCTTCACCAAAAGACAATTCCATTAGTGAAGTTCTCTGAAGTTCATTTTTCCTATACAGTACCTTGTCCACATACACATCTGTACCAAGGCTATAGGAAAAGTATTGTAATTCTCAAAGTGTTCATTTGTACACGGGAAGCTTCTTGGTTGAAGAGGCAAGTTGTACAAGGTGACCATTGTACACGGGAGGCTTCTTGGTTGAAGAAGTAGTTGTACAAAGGTAAAAGGTGTTCTCTTGGTGGAAGAGAAGGTGTACACATTTGGAGAAGGGGATTCGACAAGTGTACATGTTATATTGATTTTGGGTGGCAAGATCAAGGTTAAAGGAAAATCTCAAGCGGGTGGCTGGGGACTGGATGTAGGTCACAAGGACCGAACCAGGATAAATCTCTTTGTTTGCGTTTGTCAATTTCTGAGATTTGTTTCCTTATTGCAAGTTTACTTATTTGCTTAACAATTAATCCTTCCTATCTAGTGTTTGTGTTGATTTGATTATAGATCCTACATTTGGTATAAGAGAGGGACCCAACAATTGGTATCAGAGCCCGGCACCAACATCAAGGTTCAATCCAACAATCGGCGTACACGCTCTGATCCAACAATTGGTATCAGAGCCTGCATACCCTGAATACAAGTCAACAACAAGGATGGCAACGGAGTTTTCATCATCCCAGTTTAAGGAAGGACATTCTACACAGCGTCCACCGCTATTTGACGGAACCAACTACAACTACTGGAAGTGTAGAATGAAGATATACTTGCAGTCACTCAACTACGACCTTTGGAACATCGTAGAAGCATCGTACACCAAGCCTACAACCAACTACAACGCTTGGAGTGAAGATCAAAAGAAGAACGCGAACCTTGACGCAAAAGCAATGAATGCTCTATTCTGTGCCCTTACCAAAGAAGAGTTCAACGAGTGTCAACAGCGACTTCTGTACATCAAATATGGCATACTCTTCAGGTAACACACGAAGGCACTAATAAAGTTAAGGAGTCTAAAATTTCTGTTCTTGTCCACAGGTTTGAGTTATTCAAAATGGAGGAGAATGAAACCATATCCGAAATGGTTACAAGATTCACCGACATCACAAATACTCTTGCATCCCTTGGAAAGGACTATACCCAAGTTGAAAGAGTTCGAAAGATCCTTTGTGCACTTACACCAGAATGGGAGAAGAAGACAACCGCCATTGAAGAGGCGAATGATCTCTCAACTATGACATTAGAAACCTAATTGGTAATCTAATGGCATATGAAGTGCAGTTAGAAGAAAGGAAGAAGGACCAAGAACGACAACACCGTTCAAAGAAGAAAGAACTCGCCTTCCATGCATCTTCCGACACGGACAATGATGACGAAGAGGAGATGGCAATGCTTTCAAAGAAGTTCAGAAAATTTCTTAGAAAGGTAAATTTAAATGTTTCAATTGTGATAAACTAGGACATATGAAGATGGACTGTCCTTTGCTCAAGCAGAAAGAAAAGTACAAGAATAAGAAGTTCAGAAAGAAGAAGAACTACGAGGCATCTTCAGAACATAGTGATTCCTCATCTTCTGATGAAGAAGAATCCACTGAACATGTTAACTTATGTTACATGGCCATAGAAGATGAAGAGGTATCATTTTCTGAACTATCTGATGCATTTAATGAATTATTTCTTGATCTGAAAATGAAAAACTGAAAAACAGATTTTTGTTAAAAGAAAATGAGAAACTTTTACAGGAAAATTCTGTTTATGCATTACAATGTTCTTCTATAAATTCTCAACAAGATGAAACTGAAAATGTCATATCATCTTTGAAATCTGAAAATGAGAAGTTTATAAAAGAGAATGTTTTTCTAAAAAAGGAAACTAAGTCTTTGAATGATAGAATTTCTATATTGGATAAAGACATGTTAGTTTTCAAAAAGAAATATGAAGATCTTTTGCAAAATGTGACTAAGTTTAATAAAGGAAAAGAAAATTTGAATGCTGTATTATCTTTTCAGAAATTGTCACATGATAAACATGGTATTGGTTATATTGCAAAATCTTCATATTATAATCCATATAGTTCTTGTGTTAAAAGAAAGACTAAGAAAAGTAAATTTATATGGATTCCAAAGAATTTAAGTTTCATGATAAAAATGCATATATTGCTTCATACATGCATGATATATGTGATTCTTGCAATTATATATATACTAACAGGTGGAAACCAAATTCTAAATGGATTTGGAGTCCTAAAGGTTAGATATGATCTTTTATATTTGGTACCAACTAACGATTATCTTGCAGGTACCATATAAAAAATTGATAAAGATCAATTACGTATATATGTACTAATATATTTGTTGCAGGGGGAGAACAAAATATTTTTTCTATCTGTTATAACCCATTTTTGCAGGGGAGGAAAAGATAACATATCTTCTGCAGGGGGAGGACTTGTGCACACAAAGCGTCGTCATCAAAAAGGGGGAGAATGTTGGTATATGTTTCGATGAAGACGTTTGCGATGCATGACATTTGGAGCTCTAAACAAATGAAGAATCAAGAGTTCTACATGATCAAGATGTGTCAAGGAGAGTTGATAGAGTGTGGTTTGTAAAGATGAAATAGCATGTAAAAGCCTTGATGCACACACATATATCATAGCCTATTAGTAGACTTGACCCTTCTATTAGTAGACTTGACCCTGCCTATTAGTAGACTAATAGGGTGATTAGTCGACTTATAAAAATGATTAGTCGACTAATAATGTTATTAGTCGACTTATATATTTCCCTAGTCGACTAATACATGGTATAGTCGACTTATAGATTTCCCTAGTCGACTATCTTTTGTCCTGAAAGATCCCAACTCTCTGTTTGTCACTGTAGTCGACTTAACAGTTTATATAGTCGACTAATAGATGTTGTAGTCGACTTATACCCAATATTAGTCGACTAACCCAGTATAAATTGCCCAACTTAGTCGACTAACTCATATCTCAAGTCGACTATAGGCAGTTTCTGACTGTTGGACAGTTTTCTTTATCTGATCCTTTTGGCAACGTTTTCCAACGTCTATATCATCTGAATTGGTCCTATAACTACCCTAACTAACCCTAGTCTACAGCTATAAATAGGGAAGTTATTCCTAAGGCCAAAGGTTAAGACAAACAAGATTTTCATTCAGTTTTCCAAAGCCAAATTCCAGAAAACCTGAAAACTGATTTTCTAACTTCTGTTCTTCACCAAAAGACAATTCCATTAGTGAAGTTCTCTGAAGTTCATTTTTCCTATACAGTACCTTGTCCACATACACATCTGTACCAAGGCTATAGGAAAAGTATTGTAATTCTCAAAGTGTTCATTTGTACACGGGAGGCTTCTTGGTTGAAGAGGCAAGTTGTACAAGGTGACCATTGTACACGGGAGGCTTCTTGGTTGAAGAAGTAGTTTGTACAAAGGTAAAAGGTGTTCTCTTGGTGGAAGAGAAGGTGTACACATTTGGAGAAGGGGATTCGACAAGTGGTGTACATGTTATATTGATTTTGGGTGGCAAGATCAAGGTTAAAGGAAAATCTCAAGCGGGTGGCTTGGGGACTGGATGTAGGTCACAAGGACCGAACCAGGATAAATCTCTTTGTTTGCGTTTGTCAATTTCTGAGATTTATTTTCCTTATTGCAAGTTTACTTATTTGCTTAACAATTAATCCTTCCTATCTAGTGTTTGTGTTGATTTGATTATAGATCGTACATTTGGTATAAGAAAGGGACCCAACATGATGAAGATCCCATCCTTTCTTTGCTTGATTTGGAGTCCAAGGAAATAGTTGAGTTCCCCCATCATAGACATTTCGAATTCATCCTTCATGCATGACTCAAAAGCTTGGCAAAGAGATTCATTAGTAGAACCAAAAATAATATCATCTACATAAATTTGCACAATAAGAATATCATTTTCTACATGTTTTGTAAACAAGGTTGTATCAATTTTACCTTTCTTAAAACCATTTGAAATCAAAAATGAAGAAAGTCTTTCATACCAAGCCCTAGGGGCTTGTTTTAAACCATAAAGAGCTTTATCTAATTTAAAAACAAAATCCGGATGTGTAGGATCAACAAACCCGGGGGGTTGTTCAACATACACCTCCTCTTCAATAAAACCATTTAGAAAAGCACTTTTAACATCCATTTGAAACAATTTAAAATCTTTATATGAGGCAAATGCTAGTGTCATCCGTATGGCTTCAAGCCGTGCTACGGGTGCAAAGGTTTCTTCAAAATCGATTCCTTCGATTTGAGTGTAACCTTGGGCAACTAACCTAGCTTTATTCCTAACAACGTTACCCGATTCATCCAACTTGTTCTTAAAGATCCACTTAGTACCAATTGTTGGTCTATCGTGGGGCCTAGGAACAAGGTACCAAACTTGGTTGCGCTCAAATTGATTGAGTTCCTCTTGCATAGCTAGCAACCAATATGAATCGGCCTCGGCTTCGAGGACGTTCTTGGGTTCAACATGAGAAATAAATGCATAATGTCCACAATAGTCATGAAGTTTAGAGCGAGTTGTTACCCCTTTTGATACATCACCTATGACGAGGTCCTTGGGATGATGTGGATTGTATCTCCAATCCTTTGGAAGTTGTTGAGTGGGCTCTTCTCCATTTGTTTGATCTTCATTTCCTTGAGCCTCTTGTATTTTAGCTTCACTTCCTTCATCATCCTTTGGCTTGTCTCCCATAGTAGGTGTATCCTCCAAGGTCACTTTCTCCAAGCCTTCATGCAAAGCATCTATTTCTACAACATTCTTAACAAACAAGTTAGATTCCTCAAACTTAACATGTATAGATTCCTCAATAGTCAATGATGACCTATTGAAGACTCTATAAGCCTTACTAGTACTAGATAACCCACAAATATAGCCTCATAAGATTTAGGATCAAATTTTCCTAAATTATCTTTTGTATTTAAAACAAAACATTTGCATCCAAAAACCTTGAAATATGAAACATTTGATTTTCTAGAAAAGTACATTTCAAAAGAGCTTTTTGTAGTATTTTTACACAAGAAAACACGATTTGATATATAGCATGATGTATTAACGGCCTCGGCCCACAAATAATGTGGTAGACCATATTCACTAAGCATTGTCCTAGCCATCTCTTGTAAAGTTCGATTTTCCGTTCAACTACTCCATTTTGTTGTGGAGTTCTAGGACAAGATAGTTCATGCTTTATTCCATGTTCTTCACAAAAAGTGGTAAAGGGTTGGTTAATGAATTCACCTCCTCTATCACTTCTTATTCTTAAAATCGAAACATCTTTTTCTTTTTCAACTCTTTTCTTAAAAGCTTGGAAATACGAAAATGCTTGATTTTTATGCTCAAGAAAGAAAACCCAAGTAAAACGTGAAAAATCATCAACTAAAACAAATGCAAATCTATTCCCACTTAGACTTTTGGTTTGTGTAGGGCCAAATAAATCCATGTGGATTAACTCCAAAGGACGTGATGTCATGATATCCGTAATTGACTTGAAAGAAGACTTAGTTTGTTTCCCAAATTGACATGCGTCACAAACTCGGTCCTTTTCAAAATTCAAACAAGGAATACCTTTCACCATTTCCTTTGTGTTAAGCCAAGATATATGGTCAAAAGAAATGTGGCCTAATCTTCTATGCCACAACCAAGAGTCGTCATCGAGGGCTTTTAAACATGTTATATTACAAGACATATTTAACATATCTATCATATAAACATTACTTTCACGAAAACTGAAAAACACACAAGCATTAGAAATTCTATCAATTACTTTACAAACAACATTATCAAAAACTACATCAAAACCTTTATCACATAATTGACTAACACTCAAGAGATTATGCTTGAGGCCGTCAACTAAAACTACATTTTCAATTAAAGGGGATGTGCCAAGTTTTACATTACCAATACCGATGATTTTACCCTTGGCGTCATCTCCGAAGGTGACGGTGCCACCTTCATGGTATCTTGATAGAGTTGCAAAGTTGTTGATATCCCAAGTCATGTGCCTTGAGCAACCACTATCAAGATACCACAATCCTCTACGTCGTTGGGCTTTGGAAGGTACCTATATCATTTAACAAAGTTGTTGACTTTGGTACCCAAACTTTCTTGGGTCCTTGAAAGTTAGTGTTTCGAACCCAAACATTATGAAAAGATGGACTTAGTCTATCATAGCAAAAATTGGCTAAGTGTCCTTTCCGCCCACAATGTGAACATGAGAACACTCTTCCATACATGAATGCATGATGAGTGTGTGAAGTGTGAGCATGCTTTGGGGTTTGCCACGATGTAAAGGTTGTGTGGTATGAACATGAGCATGAGCATTATGAACATTTTTCTTAGAGGCTTGTTTCTTAGGGAACATAGCCTCAATCTTTTTCTTATCAAACTCACTACACTTTTTCAAAACAATACCTAAAGAATCTATTCTTTCCTTAAGCATGGTAATCTCATTAGCATCAACAAATGGGGACTTGCCTTTACAAGAAGTCTTATATTTATCAAATTCATTTTTAGTGGAAAGCAAAGTAGAATGCAAGTCATTATTTTCTTTAGAAAGATTTACACTTGAAGACTAAGAGATTCATTTTCCTTTTTCATTTTTAAATACTTTTTCTTTAAGAAGTCATAATTATGAGATAATTCTACAAAAGCTTCTCCTAACTCATCCATATAAAGTTCATCATTAGGAGAAGTGGAAGGGGTTACCTTGCTTGTGCTTTCATTTGCCATGAAGCACATGTTGGCGGTATCAATCTCCTCCTCGGATTCGCTCTCGGAATCCCATGTAGCTTTCATTGCCTTCTTCTTGTGAGGCTTCTTTGAGGTGGAGGGCTTCACTTTATCCGGACACTCCGCCACTATGTGTCCCGGTCTTTGGCAATTAAAGCAAATGATCTTTCTTTCTTCTTTGCCTCCTTGCCATCTCTTCCTTCCTTGAAATTTAGCCTTGTTGTACATCCTCCAGACGTTCTTCACAAGAAGTGAGAGCTCTTCGTCATCTTCTTCTTTATCGTCTTCGTCGGAGTGTGTGGATTGGCTTTTGAAGGCTATAGTCTTCTTCTTGGAAGGATCCATGTCCTCCCTCACTTTCCTCTCCATCTCATGGGTTTTGAGGTTCCCAATGAGACCAATTAGCTCCATCTCCTCCTTGTCATTGAGTTCCTTCAAGGTTGTTGCTTTTACTTCCCATGAAGGAGGAAGAGCCCGGATGATCTTTCTTACTCTTTGATCGTTATCAATAGCATCACCTAGAGAAGAAAGTCCATTAGTAATCTTTGTAAATCTTGTAACCATATCATCTATGGTTTCATTTTCTTGCATGCAAAAATTCTCATATTGGGACCGAAGAAGGTCAATCATAGCCCTCTTCACTTGTGAGGTCCCTTCATGTGTAACTAGTAAATGTGTCTAAATTTCATATGCGGACTTGCAATGAATAACTCTAGCTATGTCATCATCATTAAGGGCTTGAAGTAGTGCATAGTGAGCCCTAGCATTGGCATCAAATTCTTTGGTCTCTATTTCGGACCAAGTGGATTCATCACCGGGGTGCACTAAAGGGTTTGGTCACGGCCTTGCAACTCGACTACCTAGAGATTGCAAGAAAACGGTCATCTTAACCTTTCATATGGGAAAGTTAAGTCCATCAAACTTAGGGGGTGTCTTAATACCATCGGCCATCTTTACTAAGTGAGAATGAATGAAATGATTAGCAATATTAGGATCTTTCTAGGGTTGTTAAGCCAAGAGCCTAGTAACCAAGCTCTGATACCAATTGAAATACACCTAGAGGGGGGTGAATAGGTGTAATTGCTAATCTAATGATCTTTTTAAACTTAATAGAATGAGTGATGCAACGATCTCTCAAAACACGACTAAGAGCCGAATACCCCGTGAGAGGTTCTGAACTCCTTCCTCCCAATTCCCCTTAAAAATGGGTTAGAGGTGCGCAATGCAACCGTGTTGTATGAGATATGATCGAACAAGTAAAGAATGAAATGCTATGATGAAATGCACACAATCAACAACACAAGTAAAACAAACAAGAGAAGATTGCACAAAGAAAAGGGTTAGTTCTCAAGCAAATAATTGAAGACATATAAAGCAAGAGAAATGTAAAGCAAGAATAACGCAAGGCAATCGCAAACACAATTGATTTGTTTCGAGGTTCGAGCCACCGCTCTAGTCCCCGCCTTCACCTCCGTGAAGGGTTTCCACTATCCACCGAGGATGCCGTACAAGTTTGGTCTACCGAAGACCCCAAGCCCTTAGCTTCACAACTTACAAAGAACTCCACCTAGGAGTTGTCTCCACAAGAACAAGGATCACAAGAACAATAGTGATCTCCTCAAGATCACAAAACTCTTTCTCAAACTCTTTTACAACACTCTCACTCTTTTTACAACTTCTCTATAGTATGAGTAAAGGACTTTTGGCTCTATGAAGTGTGGTGAGAAAACTTCAGTTGTAGAGTGATATTGGCAATCAAACACAATTGAAAAACAAACTTTAAAAGAGTTGGAAATGAAAGCTTTGAAACAATTTTTCTCTTTCTCTTGAAAACAATGAAAACCAAGGATTTTTCTAAGTGAATAACAAAGACCTATTGCCCTCTATTTATAAGGAGAGAATAGGTTAAAACTCTTTTCTTTACACCTAATTTGACCTGCAAAAGGCCTCCAACAACTCTCTAAAACTCTGATAAAGAAGACAGAAAAACAGATTTTCAGACTTGCCCAAAGAGGAAAGAGCCGTTGGCCAGCAGCAGGCTTGGCGGTCGACCGGTCCGGTCGACCGTCGCCTTGCTGGCAAAGGGCCGTTGGGCTCCGGTTGACTGTCCGGTCGACCGTCTCCTCAAAGGAAACACAGTTTCCTTAGAGCGGTCGACCGGGCGGTCGACCGAAACAAACCGAAAGTGGCCTGCTTACAGTCGGTCGACCGGGCCGGTCGACCGACAGACGTGCACAAACGTGCACGTCCTGACACAGGCGCCGGTCGACCGGGCGGTCGGCCGGTCAACCTGAAATAGGGAAAACTGGTAGGATTTGGAGTTGGAAAATTTTGTGAAAAAATATTTTAGATACTTATAACTAAGTATTATGCAAAATAGTCTATACACATGTTTTAAACAAGATATTCAATTTGTAACAATTTTGGATATATGTATATATAAACTTAGGCATAAAACTTAGAAACAAACATTTTTTAAAACATAGAATTTTGTAAGGAAAAATGTGTGTGTGTATCCTAGAGCCAAATATCATATATTCAAACTTTAACATTCTATTCTTACAATGTTCTAAGGACTTCAAGGCTTCAAGAGGGCTTTCTCCACTTGATCTTCAGTTTTGCATCTTGAGCCCAATTTGAGTTATCTTGAGTCCAAGTCACCTTCCTTTAGGGAAGAAAACACCTATGCAAGATAGAAAACCTGAAACACCTTAAACAATAAATAATATTAGTACAAATAACTAATATGTTTTGTAATCATCAAAACACACTAAAGACGGGTGATTGTAACCTTGGGCCAACACTTTGCACCCGTAGCACGGCTTGAAGCCATACGGATGACACTAGCTTTTGCATCTTTCAAAAATTTTAAACTTTTTCAAATGGATGTGAAAAGTACATTTTTGAATGGTTTTATTAATGAAGAAGTTTATGTTTCTCAACCTCCCGGTTTTGTTGATCATGTTCATCCCGATTTTATTTTCAAACTTGATAAAGCTTTATATGGATTGAAACAAGCTCCTAGAGCTTGGTATGAAAGGCTTTCTAGTTTTCTAATTTCAAATGATTTTGTTAAGGGCAAAGTAGACACAACCCTGTTTACTAAGCATGTTGATAATGATATATTAATTGTGCAAATTTATGTAGATGATATAATTTTTGGTTCTACTAATGAGCTTTTATGCAAGGATTTTGAAAAGGTCATGCAACTTGAATTTGAAATGTCTTCAATGGGTGAGCTCAATTTCTTCCTTGGACTCTAAATCAAGCAATTGCAAAACGGGACGTTCATAAGTCAAGCCAAGTACGCAAAGGAACTCGTAACGAAGTTTGGACTTGAAGGCTCAAAGACTTGCAACACTCCCATGGCAACTACAACCAAGCTTGATAAAGATGACCAAGGTAAAAATGTTGATATTAAATTATATAGAAGCATGATAGGAAGTCTTTTATATTTAACGGCAAGTAGGCCGGATATCATGTTTAGTGTGTGTCTTTGTGCTAGATTTCAATCGTGTCCTAAAGAGTCCCATCTTATTGCGGTAAAACGCATTATTCGTTATATTAAGGGCACTATTGGGATGGGTCTATGATATCCGAAAACCGGAGATTTCTCAATGACGAGTTATTCGGATGCTGACTATGCGGGTTGTAGAGTAGATAGAAAGAGTACTAGTGGGACATGTCAATTTCTTGGTAATTGTCTTGTTTCATGGTCCTCTAGGAAACAAAATTCTGTAGCACTCTCAACCGCCGAGGCGGAGTATGTTGCCGCGGGGGCTTGTTGTGCACAAGTCCTTTGGATGAAACATACTCTCCTTGATTTTGATTTGCATTTTGATCATATAAAAATATTTTGTGATAATACTAGTACTATACACATGACTAAGAATGCAAATCAACATAGTAAGACCAAGCACATTGAGATTAGATATCACTTTCTTAGAGATCATTTTGAGAAAGGAGATATAGATATTGATTATGTTTCTACGGATTTACAACTAGCCGATATTTTCACTAAACCACTTGATTTTGCTAGATTCTCGTTTATTTGTGGAGAACTTAATGTTTGTGTTATTGAATAGACATGTTTTTCATAACCCTTTTTGATGTATGACAAAAAGGGGGAGAATAAGTTTACATGGACAAAAATAAGTTCATTTGGTCTTGGTTCTATATGAATTTATTTGTTTTTGTTTTTATGAATTTTGTGTTTTATAAGGTTGTCAATTCTTGTGTTTTATTGGTATTATTTCAATTGGTTTCAATTAGTATCAAGAGCATTTTTTTTGTTTTGTTGTTTTCAATAAATTCTTGTGTTTTTCATATAGCATAATTTGAGGGGGAGTTTTCTCCTCCCCTATATTTTTGTTTATAGCCTATTTGTTTTGTCATCATCAAAAAGGGGGAGATTGTTGGCCCAAGAGGTTACACTCTCCAATTTTTGTGTTTTGATGATGACAAACCAAATAAGAGCTATTTGGTACTAATGAATTTGCTTAAGATAAGTTTCAGGATAAGTACCATGTTTGGAGGGCATTGCTTGCTATTGCAACAACTTCTAGGTTCATAAAGCTATGAAGGCATATTGCACATCAAGGAAGGATCATAGAAGAAGAAGGCTCTAGCAAGGACAGCATGGCTCAAAGACTTGAAGATTGCTCAAGAAGTCTTTAATTATTTTTGTTTTTAGTTTTATAGTTTGTTAAAGAATAGTGGATAGGTTTGAAGCTCTATCACACACGTTTTTGCGCACATACTTAATCCAAAATAATTTCTTATAATTTATACAAAAATATTTTGCATACAAGATTTTGCCTACAGATATATATTTATGTTTTATGCTAATCCCTGTTCAAAAGTATTTTGTCAAAATCAAAATCCCTTTTAATTTTCTGTCCAAAACCTGGTTTTTGTCCTGAGCCAGTCGACCGGACCTATGACAGGTTTGGCCGGTCGACCGATCTAGTCGACTGTAGTTCTGGGTGTACATGTATCAGTGTGCACGTTTTTGCGGTCGACCGCACGGTCGACCGACTGTAACTCAGTCTGCTCTCGGATAGATTGGGTCGACCGGGCGGTCGACCGCTGGCCTACAACGGTCATAATTTTGAACGTACGGTCGACCGGCCAGTCGACCGAACTATCCGTTGAACAGTAACGGGCAGTTTTTAATGAGCTGTTTTATTTTGTCTTCTTGTGTTTAAAATTTGATTTAGGGATATATTTCAAATCTAATATGACTTAATTAACCTTAAGTTTGTATTATCCCTAAACCCTAGCCCTCTCCTATAAATAGGGGTGTTTGGGGAGAGATTGGTTACAACAATTTTTTGCAAGAAAAATTCAAAAGTTTAAGGCATTCAAAAGAGATTTGTTTCTTGGTTTTTGTGCTGAAATTCTCTCTCATTTTCTGAAGTGGTTTTTTGAAATACTCTCTGATTTAATTTTCTTTCTTCACCTTCAACAAGAGCTTCATTCCTACTCATTGTTCTCTAAGGACCTTTTGTAAGGGAAGAGACATTTGAAAGAGAGAGTTTGTGGTCTTTTGACTACTCAGAAATTGCTTGTAATCGAGATTGTGGAGTTGGGTACTCCGGTGTAATTGTGATTTCTTTGTGATAGTGGAAGTAGCTAGAATCCTTCTGGGGAAGGCGGGGAGTAGAGCTGGGTGCTCGAACCTCGATAACATATCCTTGTGTTTGTGATTGGTTTACATTCTTGCACTCCTTTTCATTACTTTACTTGCACTTATTACTTGCTTATCATCATCATTGCTATATTTACTTGCTTTCATTCTTCTTGTGAATCTTGTGTGGTGATTGTTACATCTTAATTTTTAATTTGTCCATTGATTAGCATTATCACCTATTCACCCCCCCCCTCTAGGTGATTTTCAGTGGGGAGCATGGCCCCTGGTGCTGGCAGAACGGCGCCAGTATGCCAGCGCCAGTGTGTGCAGACTGGTGCCAAGGATAGGGGCCTGTAGGTGTATTAAATGCATTGATTTCTGCTCTCATCATTAGCAGATTTGGACTTCAAGTATAGGCTTCTTCTTGGTTCTAAATTCTCAATTATATTAGAGTTTTGGGCTTCTTCTTTTCTTCAAGCCATGGACCTAGAAATAAGGAGAAGAACCATTAGCAAAAAGAACTTTATTAAGAAAAAATTATAAATACTAATCAGTGGACGGTGGCATGGAAGGATGGATGGCCGTTTTTATGCATATTATTCTAAATTGTAAATTCTATTGATATGCATGTGACTTGTTAATTATTGCCATATCTATATGTCATGTTAAACTTGATTTTCATAAGCATAATTTTAGGGGCTGCTTTTTCAAGCTCTTCATATTTTTTGTGTAAATAACTTATGATTGTACACATGCATTGCATATTTAGTGCCACATATGTCACCTTTTTTTATTTATTTATAAATAAAACTCTGCTATTTAATGTATTTTCATGTCTAGTTGAATGCAAGATAATTAAGGAAAAAGAGAGAGATTGACAGAATTATCCAATTAAATCTAGAAATTCAAAAGATTATTCAAATCAACAGGGATCTATTCAAATTCAGAGGTTCTAGAAGCCATCTTATCTAAAGACAGGATATATCAGATAAGATAATACCAGTCAAAATTCAATGTAAAAATGGATTTTTGAAGACCCAATCAGTTTCGCTGAAGATAAAGGGATATATCGTTAATTTTAGAAGGAAAAAACAATTCCAAGTGGATAAAAGGATAGAGCATACATCGATAGACGAGAAACTCCATCCTCTGGCTCTAGGCCAGAGGAGGGCAGCGAAAACGCGGCTTTGACCGCGTTTTCGCGGCAAGGAATTTTAATTAGGGGGAGCTCTTGCTCCCCATATCTCTATATCTTATCCTATGTCCTTTTTTTTCCTATAAATACTTGTATTCATGAAGAGAATTGTACACCACAATGCTGAAAAGCAATTGAGAGGAGACTTTTGTGTGTTGTAATGTGATTTTTGAAGAAGATTGAGAGTTTTGTAATGATGATTCTTCAATGAAATTCAATCTTCTTCAATAAAGATCATGCACCATTTCAGTCTAAGATTTTTCTACTTTTTCTTATAATTTTTGTAGTATGATTCTTTTTTTTAATTTCATATTCTACTTTATGCTTTCATCAATTATCTCGTGCTTGTCATCTTCTCTTCTTAGTAGCTAGTTCTCCTACTTCCTTTATTTTCAGCATCATTAGGAGGAGGGAGACGTCCAGGCGATAACAAGGAACCAAGTCTTGTGTCAATTCTAGGTTTCAACTGTCTCTTCCGCTTCTCTCTTTTTCATTCTTTTTCCATCGCTTTATTCAATTAGTCTTCGCATCGGTTAGTATTTATTCTCCTTTTATTTCATATTTTTAATGCTTGTAGAATTTTTGTTCATAGAATAAGATTCCAACTTTCATTCAAAGATTTTCTGACTAGATTAAAATTAAATTTAGATTTTTAAGAACCAAGTTTAACAAATCTCTGTGGATTCGATCCTTTTCTTGCCACTATACGATTCTTTTAAAAGATTCTAGTAAGATTAGATTTTTTTTATAATTTGTAAGTGGTTCAACAACGATGGAATTCTTAATTATTTTCGAACTGCGAATAATTTTTGGCGCTATTGCCGGGTGGTTTAAAAATTTGTTTTAAAAAATCAACACTTAATCTTTTCTAGTTTTTATAAAAAATAATAAATAAAAAACCTAAAATTCAAAAAATTCTTTTTATTTTTCTTTACCATCTCTAAGATTTAATTTCAATTTTTTTTTTTGTTGCATGAACAAGTGAAGTTTTGCACAAATAGGATAGAGCTTGCTTGCTTGCTAAACAAATTTGCATTGCTAAATTAAATGAAAACTTGCTTGCTTCAGAGTTGTCGAAAAGATTGTTATTTTTCTAACTCTATTCTCGAATCTTCTGTCAGCGGGATTTTGGAAGAGCTTTTAATTGGATTTGTGTTGCATTAGTGCATTCTGCATAAAAAGATCTTAAGAGCTATTCCTCCTCATATAAGGTCGGGATTTCATCACTCGTTTCTTGGCTTAAAAATCACAATAGCATATAAGTTTTTCGCAAACTTGAACTAATTTAAAATCAATTAGAACTTGACCACTAGGATTTTGAGCTCATTAAGTGGATCTATTATCAGAATACTCCGGTGATTACTTTCAAGCTGTCAAAAAGGAACTTTCTTGTATTAGAAAGGGTGAATTAGCTATTGCGGCGGTGTCTGGCCTAGGAAGGATTGAATCACTTGTTTGATGGCTTTAACCGGTCAGCCCATAATTCATCCAAACCCAGTTAGGAGCTGTCTAACTAGGGAGAGCTTATTTTCTGAAGATTAGTGGTAAAAAAATTAATTACCATCAAATTAAGATCAAGATAAAGAAATAAATTGATTGGTTGAGTCATTTGTGTGTGCAATTAAAAAAAATCAATTTTTATCTATCCATCCTCCTTCCATCATTCTAAAATTTTGTTCCCTTCTCTCTCATGACCTATCCAAATCAAGATCTTTATAACTATTTTCATGGTAGGTCATTCCCCACTCCCATCCACCATCCTCACTTCTGAGCTTCCAAGACTACAACCAACCTACTATCTCATCTTTTCATTTAACCTCTTATTTGATGCCATCTCTGTCATAATTCATCTTATCCTTCAGAATAATTTCCGTCGATAGGATATTCGTTAGGACTAGGTCAAAATCAATTCGACACATTTCAAGGACCTACGAATGAACCCTTTCCATTAAGCTTCAATTCGGAAGGTTAGAGTTGTCCTCAATTTTCATGGGATTAATCATATCAAAATTTTCAATCAAATTGGTCCTACACTAGATCATTACTTCTATCTCAGGGATTTAATAATGGGCATGAGGAATTGAAGAGCATATTAGAGAAGAGTTTAGAAATCATGCAACACTCTATGCTTGAAAACAGTTAAATCAATCAGAAGATCATCGAGTTATGTGCTTGCATGGATATGCATTTTGATGAGATATTAATTCATCTCAATCAACTTGCTTCAACCCCAATTCCAGATCAAACTCAAGAGTTCCATCAGTTATATCAAGTGAATCAATTTGACATACCACATGATTTCACACCTCTTGTTGATACAATTTTTGAATTTGTGCCCTTATTATTTCACTTAAACAAATTAAAGATTTTGAATAGGATGTTGAAGATATCCATGAGCTTGACACTTGTCTCGCCATGAACCACTAATTGAACAATTCTTTGATGATAATTCTATATTTTTAGAGGAATTATTTAAAGATGATTTGACACATAACCTCTTTGAAGCATGTTGATCATAATGTTGAGGATGTATGTGTGGATGATGAGCCTACGTTTCTTGATAAATTCTTTAAGGATGAGTATGATCATAGTTTTGAGAAAACATATGTTGAGGAGCTTAAGGCTAGAACTTCCTTTAGAAAACAGAAACTTGATTTGAGTATTTTTACTTTTCATGAGCCATCTAATAATCAATCTTTTGAAAACTAGGTTGAGGTCAATGTAACAGATGGAAAGGATCAGGGTCAAGTCAATGATTTCAAAATTGACACACTTTAAGAATCTACTGTTTGGCTGCAAAATCAAAAAGAAATGTTTCTCATTCTAAATCTTTCACGGGATCACTATTTAAGACAACCTTTGAGGCATTTGATGTACCCGGTACATAATTTTCTAAATGTCTAAATCAGTCCTTCTATTTTGATAAAAATAAGACTAGGATGGA
Source organism: Agave tequilana (assembly GCA_038442645.1). Lineage (NCBI taxonomy): Eukaryota > Viridiplantae > Streptophyta > Magnoliopsida > Asparagales > Asparagaceae > Agave > Agave tequilana. The sequence goes on from JAVJIF010009571.1 coordinate 129,505, forward strand.
TGAAGTACTAGAAGATGTCAAATCAGTCAAATCGACATTCCACTCCTAAATTTGATTAAACAATTGCCTATATATGCTATATTACTCAAGAAATTTTGCACTCAAATTAGAAAATCTTGAACACATACTTTAACATTCTTAAATGCACCATTGTCTCGATTCAAGGACTGTGAGAAAACTGTTTAATATTCTGGTCTAATATCGTAAGCCATACATATGGCCTGTTTGGTTATCGTAACTGGCCATAATTCGTAGTTGTAATTTGTAAAATCTTTTACAGTTGTAAATGAGTTACATGCATGTAAGATTAATGGTGTTTGGTTGATCATATAAAGTTGTAAGTGAAAAAATGTATTGTGTTTTACGGTATTTGGTTGTCGTAATGTGTAAGTCGTAAGTGAAAAAGTTGACCACAAAATTAACTATTTGGTGATTTAAAAAGTTTTAATATTGCAAATAAATATTAAAAATGCTAAATATTAATATTTTTTAATATTAACATAAAAAATAATACAAATTTGCATAACCACAAAATTAACTGTAACTGGGTTGTAAGTGAGTGGTAATTGGGTTGCAAGTGAGTGATAATTGGGTTGTGTAAGCCTTTTACGAATTACGGTCTAAACAAACACCGTAGTTGTAATTGGGTTGTAAGTCATTTACGAATTACGGACTTTTATGCGAAAAAAACGGCCCCATAGAGATTGAGTGACATGTGCTTGTGTCTTGATGAAGAGGTATAACTTAGCACTGCTGGGAGGCAACCAAGAGATGTTGTTTTTCTATAGGTAGTTTATTTTTATTTTATCTTGTATTTTCTGTTCTTTTCTAGAGTTTCTAATTCTTTTCTATAGGGAGATGCTTTTATTTAAATTTGGGGGTGTGCCTTCATCTTTCTATTTATTCTCACTTTCTATTTCTTTTGTTAGCTTAGATGCTTATTGCAGCTCCAAAGGTACTATCTATCCTTCACCTTGGTCATTTTTCAATGCTAGAACTTATCTTTCAATATCTTTTTGAATTTGCAACACGATTTATCATATCGAGCATACATTTTCACATAGAGAACAATGTCAAGTTTAGGTGTAGGGGAGGGTTCTAACATAGGTTTTCTTCTTAAAAAAAGAGAGAAAAACTTTTTGAAAAGAGAAACTAAATTTTGACTTATTTTTGTAAGAAATTAAGTTAATTTTAAGGATAGGAGAATCATAATTAAGATTTCATATACTTAGTCAAAATAAGATGATTTGTTTGATTTCTAAGGTTTGGAAGAAAACTAGAAAAATAGTTTATTCTTGATTTTTACCTTGATGAAATCTGCATCCTTTATACACTTACACACTTTGGATTCAAAAATGAAGATTCTTATGTCTTTGGAAAAAAAGAAAAAAATAATTAAAATTATATATATTAAAAATCCTTTCATTAAGTTGATTATTTATGCCTTATAAAGCATAAGTATTGACGCCTAAAAGTGGTCTATATAATCAATAAAAATTCTTGGCCTTGTTTGCTTGAGTCCCTCAGTTCTAGGGGTGTTTTCTCACCCGGTGCCTTAAAACTGTCTGGTTTGGGAGTCACCGACCTATAGCTTATTACATAGGTGAATTAGAAAGCCTAATAAAACTAAGGGATATCACCACAAAAAATATATAAACAAGACATAAGAGTTGGAGTTCAAAAATCCTTAGTCAAATATTCACTGTCACAAAATGCATATGACTTAGGGTAAAATAATAGACTAGATAAGAAATACAATTTGACTCCTAAACCTTAATTGATAACAAATTGTTGAATAGAGGCTAAGTCTAAGGATGAATAGTTTGGTGCTCCTATAACTTATAAATTGCTTAATTCTTCAAAAACATTTCAACTATTTTCTCTTCTTTTCAAAATGTATTTTCAAAAATACTAACAATTTATTTCTCTTTCTTGATGGATTTCGTGGGTGTAATCCATTGAAAACCCTCATGAGACAAAACACGTCCTCTAGGGGTAACCTAGAAGTTTAATGGCTTGTTACACGCGCTAAGTGCAACCATGATTCCTATGAAAGTGAGTTATATTAGGTTAGGTTAGCTGTATTTTTCTTTTTATTTTTTTTGCTAGAGGACGAGTAAAAGATAGGTGTGGGGGTGTGATTGTAGACATGCATTACTGTCATATGTGTCACATTTCTTTATTTAATTTAAATAAAACTCTGCTATTTAATATATTTTCATGTCTAGGGGTATGCAGGGTAATTAAGAAAGAAAAGAGAGGGATTGACAGAATTATCTAATTAAATTCAAAAATTCAAAAGATCAAGCAAATCAATGAGGATCTATTCAAATTCAAAGGTTCTAGAAGCCATCTTATCTAAAGACCGACTATATAAGATAAGATAATACCAGTCAAAATTCAAAGTAAATATAAATTTTTGAAGACTCAATCGGTTTCGTTGAAGATAAAGGGATATATCATCAATTCTAGAATAAAACTAAAATTCTAAGTAGATAAAAGAATAGAGCATACATCGACAGAAAAGTGACCCTTTCCTCTGACTCTATGGCCAGAGGATGGCTGCAAAAATGTGGCCAAAATCGCATTTTCTTGACAACAAATTTGAATTAGGGGGAGCTCTTGCTCCCCCTATCTCTGTATCTTATATTATATCCTATTTTTCCATATAAATACTTGTATTTGTGAAGAGAATTGTACACCACAAGGCTGAAAAGCAATTGAAAGGAGAGTTTTGTGTGTTGTAAAGCGAGTTTTGGAGAAGATCGAGAGTTTTGTAATGATGATTCTTCAATGAAATTTAGTCTTCTTCAATAAAGATCGTGCACCATTTCAGTCTAAAATTTCTCTACTTTTCTATATATTTTTTGTGATACGATTCTATTCTTTTAATCTCATGTTCTACTTTATGCTTTCAATGATCTCATGCATGTCATCTTCTTTTTTCAGTTGTTAGTTCTTCTACTTTTTTTTGTTTTCAACATCATTAGGAGGAGGGACACGTCAAGGCGATAACAAGGAACCAAGTCTGTCAATTCTGGGTTTCAACTGCCTCTTCCCCTTCTCTCTTTTTCTTTCTTTTTTCATCACTTTCTTCACTTAGTCTTCGCATCGGTTAGTATTTCTTCTCCTTTTATTTCGTATTTTAATGCTTATAGAATTTTATTCCATAGAATAAGATTTCAACTTTCTTCTAAAGATTTTCCAACTAGATTAAAATTAAATTTAGATTTTTAAGAACAAAGTTTAACAAGTCTCTATGGATTCGACCTTTTTCTTGCTACTATACAATTCTTTTAAAAGATTCTAAAAAGATTAGATTTTTCTATAATTTGAAAGTCGTTCAACAATGGTGGAGTTCTAAAATTCGAACTGCGAACAACTTATGTATTTTGTCATCATAAAAAGAAAGATTATTGTCCCAAGAGTACAATCACCACTTATGTTTTGATGATTACAAAATTCATGTAGTTATGAGGTACTAATCAAGTTTAAGTATTTATAAATTTACAAGGTTCAAGAATCAAGACTCGTTTGATTCTTACTCAAAAGGAAGATATTGAAGTGTTCAAGATGATTCAAGCATGAGATTCAAGCTTAGAAGATCAAAGCATGCATTTTTAATGAAGCCCACTTGATAAAGACTTGAAGACATGTGCAACTCTTGTAAGAAAACAGAATGTTTAAATTTAGAGTGTTCATTGATGCTCAAGATAGTTTACACATACAAAATGATTTTTCAATAAATTTATATATACATATTTTTGATCCATTTCTACCATAATTTTTATCCTTATGCGTCTACATATTTTTCATGGTTTAAGTGATTATCAAAACATTTCCAATATATATGTTATTTCAAAAATCAAAAATATATTTAAATACAAATTTTGGGATTTTGGCTTGGCCCGGTCGACCACCAGATCTGTTGTGAGTTCTGTACCAAACTCGGTCGATCGGAAGTGCACACAGATACTCATGTATCTGTGCACAGGGTTTCGACCAACCGCACCATGACTGACACTCTTTAACTCACTAGCCGTTGGAGTTGGTCGACTGGTTTTGTCAAACTCCAATGTCAAGAGTTTTTGTGGTTTCGGGTCTACCGCTGGAAACGGCTATTTTAAATAATCATGGCCGATCGACCGAAGTCAGTCAAAATGGGCAAAACGACTAGTTTTTGAATTATCCAGTTTTGTATTTTTTACTTTATTAAAGTTTTAATGCCTGTTTTATGCCCAGTTTAATCCTCTAGTGATATTTACCTATTGGCTATAAATAGGAGTCATTGAGGAGAGTTTTATATAATTTTTTATCAAGAAAAATGAAGGCAAATCTAGAGAAAAATTTTGAAAAATTGTTTGAAAATTTTCAAGTTTCAAGTGCTTTCATTTTAAATTATTTTTCAAGTTTTAAGCTCTCAAGTTCATTTTTTTCAATTAAATTTTAGCTCACACTAACTTCTTGAGCCTAAAATATTTATCTCTAAATTCGATAAAGTTGTAAAGGGAGAGTTTGTGGTGTTTGTGGCAACCAAGTGATTGTATTTTTCTTTGGCTTTGTGCTCACTTCTTCTTATGCAGAGGTTTGCAGATTGGAGTTGGTGCTCTGATTGTTAGCTAATATTGCATAAATATTGTCATATTGTCATATTCATTATATAATAAACTCTACTATTTAATCTTATTTTTGTTTAATGGTGTGCAGACTTTTACTAATGGAGAAAGAGAAGAAATGAACCTAAAAAGCCCAATTCATTCGGATTCTAAAAGAATATTAATTCTCAAGTTAAAATTGGTGCAAATATTTTGAAGATCCTGATATCCAGAGAGTTTATTATCAGATAGGAAGGAGCAACAGAGTATCAGATATCATACGCTCAAATCTCTGCTCCGGAGCAGAGATTGCCGCATATGCGCGACAAAAGCCGCGAATCCACGACAATCTTGAGGTTGTTGGGGAAGCAATTTCTCTCTTATCCTCAAGCGCTCTCTCTCCTCTCCAATTCTCCTATAGATACCACTAGTCCTGAAGGCAAATAGGCACCACTCCAGCAGAGAGTTAGGATTAGGTTTTTACTCTAGTTTAACTTAGGATTTTTGTTTTTATTTATGTAACTTTTTGTTTATTTGTAAATTGAGAATACAGAAAAGATTCATGAGAGAAGGAGAGAAAGAATTGTATTGAGAGTGACACCGATATAATCTTCTTCTTTTCTTTTATTATTTTTTCAATTTAATCAAAGTTTTCCTTTTGTTTCATTCTTTTTGTTTTTATTTCCCTTCTTTTGGTACCGATTACAATCCAGTGAGTCATATAGCATCAGAGTTGCCTTGTCTTTGTGAGTACCACCGATAGGTCATGACAATGGGTTCTGAGTCTCACTCTATATCATTTCATATTAATTCATTTAGTTTTAGCCTTGTCACTCTTCTCATGATCAAGTTAACACTACATCTCTGATCAAAGCTTTAAGATCCAAGATGTTTGGGTGAGCGCCAAAGAAGAGCTTCTTCCTTCGATGGATCATGTCACGGTCGATCGACGCCGAACCGACCGAACATTATTGACATGACGACGCATGATGTTAACATCGAAGAGACAAAGTGCGAAACTTTGGTTTTAGCCTTGTCACTCTTCTCATGATCAAGTTAACATTACACCTCTGATCAAAGCTTCGAGATCCAAAATATTTGGAAGAGCGCCAAAAAAGAGCTTATTTCTTCAATAGATCACATCACGGTCGATCGATGCCAAGCCGACCAAACATTGGTTACACTATGATGCATGATGTAAAGATTAAAGAAAGGACAAAGGCAAAATGTCAAGTATTAGCCTTGCAACTCTTCTCTAGTTTATCTATGAACATTCGACACCTCCGCGGCTAAAGGATAGAGAAAGTAGTTGGCATTTAAGACCAACAGAAAATCGTCGATAACTCATCATACTGAGGAAAATAACATGGCTAGTCCAACTCAAATGGTAGTTGGTAAAGGCATACCAAATCAGTTGATAGCTAAGGGTTTGCTAAAAATCCTGAGGAACCTGATCCGCTTTTCCCTCCAAAATCCCTTACCTATTCCCGTCCATGGAATGGTAAGACCTAAAAAAAAGTTGTAATTGTTTTCCTAGTGAAATAATCATAAATCAAACATGTCAAGTTAATAGTATACCTCAGGCATACCCCACTGTTGAGTTAACATTATACTTCTAACAATGATTTCCTTTGATATCCCTAGCGGATAAAATTTCAACTTGTTAATTCTCTTCAATAGAACGATAAGTCCACAAAATTGCTCAGATCACAAAATCTCTCGGTTAAGTTAATACTACACCTTTGACCAAAATTGCTCATATTTCAATATAAATTCCTGTTACGTTAATACTACACCTACGACTGTGATTCTCTCGATTTCTCCACTGAAAATGAAACATTCGATGCTTAGTTAAATATCACACCTCTAGCATCCATTTCATTGTTAAGTTAAATATTACACCTTTGACAATGATCCTCCCTCTAGCTTTCTTATCGAAGCCGAGATGTCAAATGCTAAGTTAATATCACGCCTATAGCATTCACCTCGCTGTTAAGTTAATATTAAAGCTATGACAGTGATTTTCTCAGTTTTCTCAATGAAAACTAGATCCGCAAATGCTAAGTTAATATCACACCTCTAGAATTCACCTCCTTGTCAAGTTAATATCACACCTCTGACAATCTAATTTGCTTATCCTAACCCGTCATGTTAACATTACGCCTCTGACGGTAAAAATCTCCATAAATTCCTAGTGGATTTAATTCTACTTGTTTTTCTCATCAATAGGATAGCAAGTCCACAAATGCATTCAGGTCACGAATTCAACTTCTGTCAAGTTAACATCACACCTCTGACAATAACCTGTTTAAATTTCTTGACGAAATTTCCAAACTTTGAATTGCTATATTAATTGTGACCTTTAGCAATCAAGGAAAATCGTTTTCATTTGTCTAATTTTCAAAACACAAAAGAAAGTTAATACAATATGAAGGCAACATTATCACTTTTATTTATACCAAATTTAAAAAGTGATGCAGGCACTCTCTTATTTAAACAAGATGGAGTGTTAAAAAAAGAAGGAACAGAAAGTCACTCTTGCTCAGTAAGAGATTGTATTTGTTCGCTGGGGCGCTGGTATCCCTTTGGCGCGCTGCCTCAACCTCAACCAGGGCCTGGGCCCCCAACTCCTTATCAGACAAAAGGGTCTTTGTGTTGGCCCAAATGGCCTTCCACTCTAGTTTTGATGATGATCAACACTCATGTAGTTATGTTTACTAATATTCTTGTGTTTCTAAGTTTCAGATCATTAACAGGATATTAGGTTGGTGATTAGCTTCAACAAGATGATTAGAAGCTATTCATGATGATTCCGGTGCCAAAGCTTAAAGATCATACCTTTGCACTTGGAGAATCACGGAGTTTGGACCGAGTCTACTTGAAGATGAAGATCGTCAAGAAGACTTAGGTATCTAGTTTAGAGTTTGTGTTTTAGATCCATTTGTAAAGCTTAGTTTAGTTGATATGCTCAAGTGCACAAAACACACGTTTTATGATTTGATATTTGGTTTTTATGAATAGTTGATCAAAACAAGTTTACATGTTTTATATGTATAGTAGATGTATTCTAGTTATACATACATGTTTTTAACTTGCTAAACAAACTTATTTTGATATCCCTATTCATGTTTTGGAAAAATCAAGTTTGATAAAAATACAAGTTTTGTTTTTGATAAAATTTGCAAGACACAAAAATAAATTGATATGTTGATATATTGTCTTGAAATTTTTATCACAGGTGTATGTTTTAATATAAAATGATAAAACAAATTTTGTGAATTTTTTAGAAGTGTTAAAAGATTTTTAGAAAATATTTTACACTATTTTTCTGACCCTGCACTGTGCCTGCCAGGCCAGTTCGGTCGACCGGACCGGTCGACCGCACCAAGTTGCCGGTCGACCGGGTCGGTCGACCGATGTGCACAATCGTGCACGCTGGCGACACATGTAGTCGGTCGACCGGACCGGTCGACCGAGTTGAGAGCTCTGCTCTCGGGAATTTTCGGTCGACCGGACCGGTCGACCGCTGCTGCCCAACGGTCACATTTTTGACCGTTGGCGGTCGACCGGGCCGGTCGACCGGCAGTTGGTCAGACTGCCACATCAGCCTAACGGCTAGTTTTTCCTAGGGGCTATATATACCCATTTCTCCATTGTTTTGGACAAGAATTTTTGAGCTAAAAATTTTCAGTTTCTGAAGAGTTTAAAAGAGTTTTAAAAGAGTTTTTAAGTCAAAAAGATTTCATCTTATTGTTTTTGGGTTTTTGGAAAATCAAAGAAAGCTAGGGTTTTGGGAGATTGTTTTGTTTTTCATTTTCTAACATTTACAAGTGATTTCCCAAATAGTTTTTCTTGTTGCTGGTTTCCAAAAACACCTTGTTTCCACACTTGAGCTATATCATCTATCCTAAACTATTAGGATCTTGTTTTTGTGGAAAAAGAAAAGAGAAAAGAAAGAGAAGAGTTTGAGGTTGTTTGTTGTAAACCTCTAAGTTGTACACCCTTATTCTTGTTGTATCCCTCTTCGGTAGAGGTGATCGGGTGATTGGTTTGTGAGCCTCTTAGGTAGAGGTGCTTGTTGTTGTTGGCTACGGGCCGTATCCCTCTTCGGTAGAGGTGGATTGTGGTTGTATAGCCTCGGTGGCTTTGTAAGGTTGAGAGAGGAGTTTGGTACTCCTATAGTGGATTGGGAAATCCTACACGGTGGTGTAGGCGGGGATGTAGAGTTGGGTACTCGAACCTCGAAACAAATCTTTGTGTTAGCGTTTGATCCATTGTCTCTCTAACCCTTACTCTCTTTACTTTGTGCAAGCATCATTCATTCATTGCATACATATCTTATACATTGCTTGTGTTGTGCATATTTATATTGCCTTGCATTTATTCATATTACTATTCATTCTTATATGCTTGGCTTGATTGTGTGTACTTTATATTGCTTGGATTGCTTGTGTGTGTGTGCCTAACTTATACTCATCCAACAAGAGCTTCACATAGCACCTCAACCCATTTCAAGGGGAATCAAGGGGAGTTAGTCCAGAGCCTCGCAAGGGGAATTCGGCTACACTTGTTGTATTGTATTAGTTTGTGCATAATTTGCATTAGCTTCCGCATTTAGCGCACTTAGTTTGCATTTAGTTTCTTAGATTAGCACTTACACTATTCACCCCCCTCTAGGTGTTTTTCAATTGGTATCAGAGCTAGTGCTCCTGATACTTAGGCTTAACATCCTAGGAGTGATCCATTTGCTTGCTAATCTCATTGCATTTGTTTGTTTGCACATTCATATATAGTTTACCATGGACTTCATGACCCCTCCTAGCTTTGACCCTTCCAACATTGATGTTTGAAAGTATAGGATGTCCATGTACCTAAAGACCCTAGGTTTGCATGTCTTCCTTGCCGCCACCAAGAGATGTTATCTTGGTGATTGCAATCATATAGGGGCCAATGCACTAGCCCTAGAGGCTATTAGAAGCACATTACCTAAAGATTATCTTATGTGTGTTTCTAATCTTGATTCCGCTTTTGCAGTGTGGAACAAGTTGACAACAACCACCACCTCCAAGCTTCAATTCCAAATCCAAGAAGATGAATCTAGTGGAGAATCCAACTCTATATGCTACATGGTCCAAGGGAATAACTCCCTTGAGGTACATTCGGAATCTCAACTAGATAGTAATGATTGTGCTAGTTCTTCAAATGATTATGTTGATCCCCATGCCTTGAATGAAGAACTATCTATTGTGTGTGAAAAATTGATAGAAAAATATAAGATTTTGAAAAAGAAAAGTCTAGAAATTGAAAAAGAAAATAAGTGTTTGCATTCTAGACTTGATTGTGTTTTGCAAGAAAAGGTTGAGGTCTATAATGAGAGGGACTCATTAAAATCTCAACTTGATCTTGCACTTAATGAAAATGAATTTTTAAAATCTAAAAATGATTGCCATGCTATTTTGAAGAAGAATGAAAATTTGACTTCAAAATTGATTTTGTTTTAAAGGAGAATGTTGCTTTGAAAAATAAAATCATTTCTATTTCTAATGATTTAAATGTATGTTTAGAGAAAAACATTATTTTGCAAAATAAGATTGATGCACATGTTTGCCATGCTAGGGTAGTATCACACACTTCACCTATTGCATGCCACACTTCTTCTTCTAAGATTAATGATGATATTTGTTTGCTTAAGAAGAAGGTTGATTGTTTGGGCTCCACTATGAGCCAATGTGCCTTGAACCACACTCGGTTGGAAACCTTGGTTCGAAAGAAACAAGTTCCATCCTTTATGCATGCACACCCATCACGGCATACACATGCTTCACACGGACACCATCAACACAAGTATGCTCATGTGTACACATGTACACATTGTGGCCGAAAAGGCCATCTTGCTAAATTTTGCTATGATCGTTTACATGTTGAAATTTAGCCAAGAAGTTTGTTTGGGTTAGAGAAGGGACTAACCCCATGGACCCAACAAGATGTGGGTACCAAAGACCACCCCTCCTTTGTTTAATGTAGGTGTGGGCTCTCACATGACGTGAGAGTGATGACACCTTGGAGTGGATGCGTTCCATACTTAAAGGAAATCTATTGGATGCATCACTTTCAAGGGAAGAGATGGTGGAGAGGATCACCAAGTTTTGGAGACAAGGAGAGTTGCCCTCTAGGTTTTGGTAACAATTCCTAACTCCGTATTATTTATTACATGCTTTTAATATTCATTTGTTTATAGCATGTTTTTATTGTCATTGGATTAGTATGTTCATTCCATGTTTATTAGATCCTTGACATACATGTATAGTATTTGAGACACACATGCTTATATGATCCCATATTTAGTGATCTCACTTTTGTTTAAACTATAATGTACATCATGAATCTAATACATGTGAATTTACATAATAATCATGTTTTAGTTTTATCATGATGATTTTTATCTTGTTTTTGATGCTTCATGTTAAGATTACTTGTTTAGATGTTAGTTTTCATTAAGACTAGGATTTATACTTGTACATATAGTGGGCCACAAAATCTATATATGTTTGAATTGAATGCTTATTTGAACCCATTAGATGTGCTAGTATAGTCTAGTTTTGATGATTCATACATTTTAAACTTGTATTCCCATTTTGGATTTGTTTTATGAGTTTTTTCACTTCATGTATATGTTTGTATTGCCAAACTTGAAGATATACATGTATACCCCTTGAGTCATTTGCCCTTCATGCAAATCTATATTATGGACTCAAAGTGTGTTTAAAGGGATATGTATGTATACTTCTTGTGTTGACAAATCATACATATACCTTGAAATGAAAATTGCTTTGATGAAAATTTAGCCTTACATGTTTTCATGTTTATGTGTCAATATTTAACTTCATGTATATGTCCATCTTATCCAAACTATTGACTATACATGAGTATCCTTTTTGAGCCACGTGCCTTAATGCATATATCTTGTGGACTCTTTATGTTTTGAATATGTATGTATACATTAGTTTGTATTAGACATACATATGCCTTGAAGATTAGATAGTTTTGATGATTTTCCTGTTTTAAAGAATAATTGAGTTTATTGCCTAATTTTCATATTTATGATCTTCATATTTTATTTGTACACTCACATCTATTGCTTGCTCATGTTTTGTTTTTCATGAGTCCTATTTATGCCTAATTGAACTTGAGTGTTTGATATGATGTGAATTTCATGTTTATGAAAAACAATTTTGTTTTATTCCTTGCTTGAAGGATTTCGTACTAGTTAACAAGTTTTCCATTTAACTAGTTGCGGTGTTCTTCATTTTGGTAGTGATTTTCAAACAAAACTACATTTTCAAATCTATCTTTGAAAACCCCTACCTTGCAAGGGCGGTAGGATGGGAGATCATGTTCATGTATGCCCTAAATTGAAAATCTTTAAAACTTGAATTATGATTGGGTGGTAGATAAAATGATGTATACACTTGAACTTATTGTTATGTCAATTGGTATCATTGAACTCTTTCAATTGGTATCATTTTGATCTTCTTGTATACTCATATATGTTTTGTATGTATGCTTTAAATTCCAAGTATATCAATTTCTATTGGTATCTATCTTTCATACATATATATGTTTTGTTTTATGCTAGTGCTTGAGTTTCAATTTTGTTTAAATTGATTACTTTTAAATTGTTATCAAGACTATGCATGTCTTTAGTTTGTTTTTCATAAAGGGGGAGAAATTTGATTTTGTATTTCAATTGTATTTGTACTCCCACACTTTATGATTAAAAGTTGTTATTTTAAACATATGATATCAACATCAAATTTTCAAAATGAAATATATTCTTACAATTGGTATCAAAATTTGTGTTTAGACATTCAAAATTTGTTATGTTGTTTTTTACAATTGGTAATTTGTTATGTTTAATTACAATTGGTATTTTCAAAATTTTGTTTAAAGAAAATATTCAAAGTTTTGATTTGTATTTCCTATATGCAAGGAGAGCTTAACATCTCTCTTACATATAGATTCATGTTGAGTATATTATAAATTGAGGAGCTTGACAACTCTTCTTTATATGATATACGTGTGTAGGGGGAGCTTCACATCTCCTCTTATGCATTACATAATATGTGTTATGTGAATTGGGGCTTGTCATCCCTTCTTCATGTAATGCATATGTGTAGGGAAGCTAACTTAGCGTCTTCCTCTTCATGAATGTATATAGCATATAACATATATTGATTCTTGTTTATTGGTATCAAGATGCTTCATTGACATATTTTTAATTGATATCATGTTTGTAGTCACCCCTTACTGATTTTTTTTTGTTTTAGACAAAAAGGGGGAGAACATTGTTTTTATTGTTTTGTTTGACATAAAGAGGAAGAAAGATTTTTACCCCTCATTTTATCTATGGTTTTGATTGTTTACCCCTTTGTTGATGATTGACAAAAAAGGGGAGAAGTATTTGTGTTTTATATGCATGCTTATGTTTTATATGCATATATTATGTTTTAATCTCAAGAATAGTAAGTTTGATTGATTTATAGAGTTTGCTTTGTAATTGGTATCTAGAACATATTTTATGTTGAATATTCCATTGGTATCTAGAGCACCATGTTTATATGCATTTGTCATGCATTGCATATTATTGTTTATTTGTGTATGCATGAGTTAAGGGGGAGCTTCTTTGAAGCTTAACTTTAATCCATGCATATATAACTCCATGAGTTTTGTCATCATCAAAAAGGGGAGATTGTTGGCCCAAATGGCCTTCCACTCTAGTTTTGATGATGATCAACACTCATGTAGTTATGTTTACTAATATTCTTGTGTTTCTAAGTTTCAGATCATTAACAGGATATTAGGTTGGTGATTAGCTTCAACAAGATGATTAGAAGCTATTCATGATGATTCCGGTGCCAAAGCTTAAAGATCATACCTTTGCACTTGGAGAATCACGGAGTTTGGACCGAGTCTACTTGAAGATGAAGATCGTCAAGAAGACTTAGGTATCTAGTTTAGAGTTTGTGTTTTAGATCCATTTGTAAAGCTTAGTTTAGTTGATATGCTCAAGTGCACAAAACACACGTTTTATGATTTGATATTTGATTTTTATGAATAGTTGATCAAAACAAGTTTACATGTTTTATATGTATAGTAGATGTATTCTAGTTATACATACATGTTTTTAACTTGCTAAACAAACTTATTTTGATATCCCTATTCATGTTTTGGAAAAATCAAGTTTGATAAAAATACAAGTTTTGTTTTTGATAAAATTTGCAAGACACAAAAATAAATTGATATGTTGATATATTGTCTTGAAATTTTTATCACAGGTGTATGTTTTAATATAAAATGATAAAACAAATTTTGTGAATTTTTTAGAAGTGTTAAAAGATTTTTAGAAAATATTTTACACTGTTTTTCTGACCCTGCACTGTGCCTGCCAGGCCAGTTCGGTCGACCGGACCGGTCGACCGCACCAAGTTGCCGGTCGACCAGGTCGGTCGACCGATGTGCACAATCGTGCACGCTGGCGACACATGTAGTCGGTCGACCGGACCGGTCGACCGAGTTGAGAGCTCTGCTCTCGGGAATTTTCGGTCGACCGGACCGGTCGACCGCTGCTGCCCAACGGTCACATTTTTGACCGTTGGCGGCCGACCGGGCCGGTCGACCGGCAGTTGGTCAGACTGCCACATCAGCCTAACGGCTAGTTTTTCCTAGGGGCTATATATACCCCATTTCTCCATTGTTTTGGACAAGATTTTTGAGCTAAAAATTTTCAGTTTTCTGAAGAGTTTAAAAGAGTTTTAAAAGAGTTTTTAAGTCAAAAAGATTTCATCTTATTTGTTTTTGGGTTTTTGAAAATCAAAGAAAGCTAGGGTTTGGGAGATTGTTTTGTTTTTCATTTTCTAACATTTACAAGTGATTTCCCAAATAGTTTTTCTTTGTTGCTGGTTTCCAAAAACACCTTGTTTCCACACTTGAGCTATATCATCTATCCTAAACTATTAGGATCTTGTTTTTGTGGAAAAAGAAAAGAGAAAAAGAAAGAGAAGAGTTTGAGGTTGTTTGTTGTAAACCTCTAAGTTGTACACCCTTATTCTTGTTGTATCCCTCTTCGGTAGAGGTGATCGGGTGATTGGTTTGTGAGCCTCTTAGGTAGAGGTGCTTGTTGTTGTTGGCTACGGGCCGTATCCCTCTTCGGTAGAGGTGGATTGTGGTTGTATAGCCTCGGTGGCTTTGTAAGGTTGAGAGAGGAGTTTGGTACTCCTATAGTGGATTGGGAAATCCTACACGGTGGTGTAGGCGGGGATGTAGAGTTGGGTACTCGAACCTCGAAACAAATCTTTGTGTTAGCGTTTGATCCATTGTCTCTCTAACCCTTACTCTCTTTACTTTGTGCAAGCATCATTCATTCATTGCATACATATCTTATACATTGCTTGTGTTGTGCATATTTATATTGCCTTGCATTTATTCATATTACTATTCATTCTTATATGCTTGGCTTGATTGTGTGTACTTTATATTGCTTGGATTGCTTGTGTGTGTGTGCCTAACTTATACTCATCCAACAAGAGCTTCACATAGCACCTCAACCCATTTCAAGGGGAATCAAGGGGAGTTAGTCCAGAGCCTCGCAAGGGGAATTCGGCTACACTTGTTGTATTGTATTAGTTTGTGCATAATTTGCATTAGCTTCCGCATTTAGCGCACTTAGTTTGCATTTAGTTTCTTAGATTAGCACTTACACCTATTCACCCCCCCCCTCTAGGTGTTTTTCACTTTGAAGCCAGTTGTGCCTGAAAAGTCTCCAGTTTAGAGGATTGGTTATCAAGCTCTTTCTGCACCTGATGTCCGATGGTATCAAGCTCGTTTATCCTCTTTTTCTCATTTGCAAGTTTTCAGCTCATGATCTTGAATTAAGCCTTGCGCCTTAGCAATCGCCATGTGAGTACTTGCAATGATGTCCTCCATAGCTTTGGAAACAACTCAGATTGATGGAGGTTATCGGTTAAGCCCTGATAGCTGATCCTGGAAGTATCAATATAGCGAGCGCACTCTGCTATATGTTCTTCAATCTCTTTTCGTTCCTGCTCCTACCTGATACGAAGGTCCTCTAACACCTACTGAGCATCAGCAGCAGGATTGGCTCTCTATAGGTTCTTAAGATCCTCCGAATATGTGCCCAGCTGCTCAACTAATGCTTGGTACACTATTACATGATCAGAACCTTTAGTTTGTCTGCTATTTTCAATCTGGTTTTCAAGGAGTGATCGCACAAATTCGAAACAACTTCACCCAAAGAGTATCAACTCGATGCAATACTTCATCGTCACAAAGAATTGCCCCACTATTTGGATGGAAAGTTCTTCCATGATATCCGTGACTGGCATCGGTACCGGCGGAGCACTTCCAGACCCAGTCCCTATAATGGTGGTAGTGGTGCTCTCACAAGGAGGGGCTGGTGCACTCGTCCCTCCAAGGAGTACAAGCGCAGCTGGACCATTAATTCTCTCATTTTTGAGGTCACCACAAGAGTTTTGCAAGCTGGAATTGTGATGGCTTCTTAAGTAACGACCTTTGCTTGGATTGGCACGGTATCTCCTGCAGTCATTTTAACTAAACAGTGTTAATCACGGGGCTAAAAAATGGAGTGATGATTAAGGAAGGAAAGAATACCCTCAACAATTAAAGTTTCCACAGACGGCGATTTTGTTCCCAGAGCAGCTACCTGCATCTCCTCTTCAGGCAAATGAAAATGTTTCCTGCTATCAGGAGCAGAATGCATGTCATCCCAGTCAACGTCATCATCTCCCGAATAATTAGCTTCTCGCTCGAAGACGACGATAACACGAGTAGGACGGACTCCTATAGTAGGAAGCTCAGTCCCAATAAGCCCAGCAAGGGGACTTTGCTTCAGAACTTCCACTGAGGGCATTATCTCCACTAAGGAGCTTGGATGGATGTTAATGGGGTCGTCGCTCATCCCTTGACCTTGAAAGGAACTCGAGGGAACAACCTCAGTAGATACCGATACGGGCTCCCCTCAAAGGTCTGTCCTCCTGTAACTTCCGCCGACAATGCCTCCATCATGATCACCGCGGGACCCTTTGTTTGATGGCTTCTTGAAAGTAAAGGGGCCTCAGAGCCCTCATCCTCCTCAAAGCCCGCATGAATAGGCTCAGCGTCTATGGCCAGCAAGGAAGTTCCCCTGGAGGGAACCTCGATCACGAGTTCTCACCGAGTCTTCTCCTTACTCGAACTAGTCTCAGTAGACTGAGATTGAGTACTCTTCGCAACTCCCCGCGAGCTCCTTTGATAAGACTCCTCAGCCGGCTGTTTCCCGTGTCATGTGCCCCTGTTGGATCAGCCTCACGCTCAGCCTGAAGAAATTCACCCATCCCTTTCAGACGGGTACTCTTGGAGCCCTTCTTGGCTTGGAACATGGCCTTGATCTTCTTGATGTAGGTATTGATTATGTTATAACTAGGAATTGAATCTGCTATTATGTATTATGTACAAAATCTGAGGCTGGCGTAGGAATTTGGTACTTTCTGTAGGAGATTGAATATGACCTCTGTTCCTCCAACCACGTTGAAATACCATCCCTCGCCCCTTCGTACAAATTACCACTGAAGTGAAGGCCTAGGTTCAGATTTCCCACATACAGCTGGTCGTACCCGAACTGGCGATCGAATCGTCTAGAAAAATACAGCTCAATGGTGCAAATATTCCGCTGGAGGAAGACTAAATACCCAGGGCGAATGTTGACCAACCACCAGAAGACCCCCGATGGAAGGATAATGAATCCATCACTTAGTATGTTACCCCTATAACTCCCTATAAATAGCCTGAGGAGCTATGAGAAGGGAGGCTTTTGAGGGAGAAGAGGCTTTTTGGAGATTGAAAGCTGAGAATTCTCAAGCTAAAAGCTTCTTGCTTTTTGGAGAGAAGGAGAAAAGGAGTAATCAGTGGACTCTAAACACTTAGTGTGTTACAAACAGAGCTCCCTCCTGATTGATCTTCGAGAGCATCCTGAATAGAAGCTAGACAGTCGACCGGTCAACGGAGAACCAGAATCACTCTTCATCGTCACATGAAGAACCCAGCCTTAAACAAAGGAGAAATCATACCTTCTCCCCTCTTTTGTAATCGGGATTGTTCTATTGTAACTTTTAAGCCACTCAAAAAAAACTTTACTTCGCACCACTTTTTCGACCAAACATGGAGATTCAGATGCCATCACTTCGTGTTGCTTTGGCAACTAAGATGACTGACAAAGACAACGGTTACGTCTCCAAGAGCTTGAAGCGCTAGACGGGAAGCGATTATAGGCTCAACAGCATATTTAGTTTTATCAGGCTCGAATCTCAAAGGCCTCCAATATAACAGTTAAAGAGAGAATTTTCCAAAAGGGAGATTTGGTCTTAGCTGTCAGACGACCTATGGTCATGACACACAAGTCCAAAGGCAAATTCTGACCTAAATGGGAATGATCGTTTGCAGTAGAGATAGTCTGCTCAAATGGAACATATCGTTTGTCAAATCCGAATGGCGATACGGCTATGATGCCGAGCAAATTTTTGAAGAAATATCATCCATGATCAAGTTAACATTATACCTATGATCATTGAGGATCCCTTCGAAGTCAAGCTGATCGAACATCAAGAGTAACATTGCTGTTCGAAGTAGAAAAAGGAGATGATGGAGTAAGAGTTTAGAGTAAACCATGTAGATCCATATAGCAATGTTCAAGCTCTGGGTATGTATGTATAGTTAATATGATCCTTCGAACTACCGTTTGTAGCAAAATCTATAACGGGCTGTATCCGCATGGAGGCTTGTGATGGAAGCTTTCTTAGTTTTTAATGTTCTTGTTTTTGGAAAAAAGACGAAAGTTCTTCTTTGTTTAAGAATTGGAAAAGAAACTAAAGTAAAAAGAAGATGATGAATCCTTCTGTGTTAAGAAAAGAGGAATGAAAACGAGGAAGGTAGAATGAAAACGGTGAATTTTGGAAAAGTAAAAGAGAAAATGGACTTTTTATAAGAAAGAAAGTTTCTTAGAAATTAGAAGAGTTTTTATTAGATAGAAAGAAAGTCATGACAAACTAACAACTCTACATTACTAACTTACTAATCTCTTGGATGATTTGTGTCTCATGTAGATTCACTGACATATTATCCATCTTGCTTCATCAAGTTAAAGATTTGTCCCAATTTGTTGAGGTGTTCTTCTCTTAGCTTGGTTAGGTGGCCTCCTTGATCATAGGCTCCTAATAGGTTCTGATTAGTCACATATATTGCATTTACATTGTCACCTTACCATACTTTTTAGCTAATAAATCCTATGAATAAGTCTCCTTTTTCTTTGTTAAATGTAGGCCCAAGTGCTAAAAGAAAGAAAAGAGAAACAAGCCCAAAAGCCCACCAAATTCTGATTTAATTCAGAATAAATTCGAAATGAAGAGATCAGGGCAAAATCTTGGCATATCAAGACGTTGAGAAGAATCCTCCCTGAATCGAGCGGTTGAAGCCACACAATCAAAGGCTGTTTCGTCAACGTCTGGAGCAGAAACAAGAAAACCAGTAGAAGATACGGGCAAATCACCAAAGCAGAGTTCTCCCCCAACTGGGTGTGGCCACCTGGCCACACCAGGGCCGCAGAAACGCGGCCCAAGCCGCGTGTCCGCGGCCAAGTGGCGGTTGTTGGCGGAGCGTTTGCTCCCCAATCTTCCCGGATCCTATCCTTTAGGTTTTTGCCTATAAATACTGGTTTCAGCAAAGAAAAATGGAGCGAAGACTAGGATTAGAATTTGTGTTTATTTTCTTAGGATTTAGGCTCTTTGTTAGCTAGCACAAAAGTTGTAATCTTATTTTTTACTTTGTAGTCCAGTATCAAAACTTGTGAGAAGAGAGAAATTGAGTGCTTGTACTTGAAGATTGAAGTGACATAATACAAGAGTCGAGCCGCGTTTTCTTCCACTTGCAGTACGGTATAGTTTGCATTATTTCTATGCTTTCTTCTTCGTTTTCCATGGGTAACTAAACGGTTTTCTGGGCTCGCGGTTGTAACTCTCTCTTGTTCTTCTTCTCTTCTGTTTTTAAAAGACCCAATGAATCATACGCATGCCTTACTTAAAAGCCTTTCTTTTCGAAAGTGTTCTTGAAGGCACATGAGGATGGGTTTGGATTGTTAAACTCTCACTTCTTTCATGAACATCTCTTGAATTGTTTTTACTTCATTCTTGCTTCTTCGCGCTTGATGATTTAATATTCAAATTCGAACGATTTCTCGAAGAAAAGACTAAACTCTTCCAACCATCTTATGTGTTTTACTTCAACCTTTCTAAAAATCAACTTTAAGTTTTGCAAATGATCACTTTGAGGCACTTAATATTTCAATAGAAGAATGAACAATTGAGTAGTGAGATAGTGAGCCCAGATTTGCTTCCTTATTATAAAACAACAAAACAATTCTCAAGCTTTCTAAATCACCTTCTCCAAAACCTTTTCTAAAAATTGTAATTTGTCTTTAATCATCTCTTTCTTTCCATTCTCTTTTCCATAAAAAAAAACGAACACAATTCCTTGTTTTTAAACGATTCACCGAAAAGGTTCTATCGCATTCCTCCTCGTGGACACGACCCGTTAGCCACAAGCTACACGGTAAACTCTTAAACTCTTGATTGTTCTTTCTTCTAGCAATCAATTTTTGGCGCCGTTGCCGGGAGGGAACTGTTTATTTATTTTCTAACAAGTTTTGTGTGTTGTTTCAGGGACTTGAAGATCAAGATCTAGCATTCAGCTTTGCAAGAGAAGACTTGCAAATTCTGTGCCCCTACTCTCGAAAGTAGGAAACAGAATTTCAAGAAATTGCGTTGCAAAACTGAAAAAATTCATTGGACTACTAAATTTTTTTTTTTTTGCAGGACAAATTGCTTGCAAAAATTTAAGTTTTTGTATTTTATAATTGTGCTATTTCTGCTATCCACCATCCCTGTTTTAAGCCAACAGTAAAACACTTGTTGAAAAGTTTAAAAAATTGATTAGACATTTGCATTTTAGGCACGAGTCTTTTCAATTCATTTACTTTACTGTTGAAGAGTGCTGGAGCAAGGTACGTACGCATTGCATTCAGAATAGGACTCATCTCTTGGTTGATTTATATCGCTCTGAGTGAATCTTGTTTATCTTGTACACTTGAACAAAATTAATTTTAAGGGCAACACCCAATAACAAGATAAGGTGGGGATTTAATCACCCTTCCTTGGCCCAAAAATCAGATTCCAAGCACTCACAAACCTAAGCCTAAGTAAAATCTGATAGACGTTGGCCTTAGGGACATCTCGAACTCACTAGGAGATTATCCTAAAGAGGGAAGGTGTTGGAAATTGACTCCTGCCAAATCAGTGTCTAGGAAGGGGATTGAGGGCCGAAAGCCTGAAGATTGGTGGTTACTTAATTAAGGAACGTCTTTGACGGATAACCTCCCACCAATCTTGCCCTGACCTGGCTGATTAGCTTGTGGTCAAAGTCTACATTTTACCTCCTGTGGATAATCAACCAGTTAGGAGTTGTCTAGGTCAAGGTTACCTTAGACTAGACTTGGTTGATTACTCTTATTGACTGTTGTTTGAACTTGTTTGTGATTGTGATTGTGTTTGTGTATGCAAGTGTGGTCGAGAGACCCTAATTCATCTAGGTTGACTAGAAACACATCACCACCCAAGTTTGAACCAAGACCAGGTCCGGTAATGGCTCAATCAACATCACTGCAGGATAGGTTCTACCCAATTAGAACCTCACTTCCATCTTGCATTCTACTTCCATCGGTTGGTGAATACAATTTTGAGCTCAAGCCTCAATTCATCAACACACTCTCCAAGTTTCATGGCTTAGAGTCCGAAGATGCCTACTTCTTCATAAGAGAATTTAAGGAAGTATGTCTAATGATGAAAATCCCACACCTTGTAGACGATGCTATTAGGTTGAGATTTGTCCCTTTCGCACTTAAGGACCTAGCAAAGAAGTGGCTCTACAGCTTAGCGACCGATTCTATCACATCCTGGGATGGTTTCATCAAGGTCTTCTTGAAGAAATTCTATCCAATCCATAAAACCGCTCTCATTAGGAAGACGATCATGCAATTCAAGCAAGAACTTAGTGAACCGTTCTGGAGGTACTTTGAACGCTTTAAAGACCTCCTTGTCCAATGTCCACATCATGGAATAGAGAAATGGCGACAATGCCAAATTCTTTATGACGGTTTAGACTATTCCACCAAAACCCTCTTAGAAAGTATGTGCCAAGGGGGTTTCTTGTAGAAAGATGAAAATGAAGGATGGGATTTATATGAAAACCTAGCTGAGAAGACCATCCAATGGGAATCTGCTAGTGAGACCTCAAGGAATCCTAACTCCATCTCTTCAAAAGGAGGTCTCCATTCTATCGAATCGTCCATCGCTAATGAGGCTAAGTTAGCTTACCTGGCTAGAAGACTGGAAGCTCTAGAAACGAAAGAACCAAGTCCAGTCAATCAAGTCAGCCCGAACCAATTTCCAACCCCGGGCTGCACTTACTGTCAAGCCATGAATCATGTGTTCGAGGAATGCCCTGTGTTTCAGGCTCAGCAACCCTATCATGAACCGATGAATGCGGCCTTTTCAAGGCCGAACAACAATCCTTACGCACCAACGTACAATCCCGGCTGGAGAAATCACCCTAATTTCTCATGGAGCCAAAATAACTCTGACCATTCACGATCAAATCATACTAGCCACTTCCATCATGGTAATAATTCTTCCAATCATCAACCCAACTTCTCCAATTTCCATAATAATTCTCCCAACCATCCACCAAACTTTCAAAACTATCAACAGAACTTTCCTAACCAAGCTCCACAATCCTCCTTCCAGAATCCTCAATTAGAAAAGAGAATGATTGACTTTGAAAGAAACATGAAAAGATATATGAAAAACCAAGATTCTCTCATGCAAACTATCCAGAGGTTAGAGGTTCAAATGAGTCAACTAGCCACTCCACAGAATGAGAGACAAAAGGGTACCATGCCTAGTCAGCCAGTCACCAATCCGAGAAATTCTCAACAAGCTCATTTGGTTGAGGATCATTCATTTAATCAATGTAATGTTGTTCATACATTGAGGTCAGGAAAGAGAGTTGATAACCAAGTGTTAACACCAACCAATCCAATTCAGCACAACCACAATCAAGCTTCTACCTCATCTAATCCAATTTCTTCCAATTCTGACGAATCTGAAAAAGACAAGTCAGCCAGCCAAGTGCACCAGCCTATAGTACCATTTCCTAATAGGCTGAAAAACAACAAGCAAAATCCTCACATAGACAAGATAATCGAGATATTAACCAAGTGAAGATAAATGTGTCACTTCTTGATGCCATCCAACAAGTTCCTTCCTATGCTAAGTTTCTTAAGGACATGTGCACGAAGAAGAGAAAGACTAATGTTCCAAAAAAATGTCTTCTTAGCCACTAACATTAGTGAGCTATTATCGGGTCTGATCCCTGTCAAGTACAAGATCTAGGTAGTCCCACCATTGCCTGCACAATAGGACAAGCCGAGATTAGTCGTGCACTTCTTGACTTGGGGGCAAGTATCAACTTGCTTCCATTCTCTGTTTATCAACAACTCAGGTTGGGCGATCTTAGTCCAACTCGAGTCACCATCCAACTGGCTGACCGTTCTGTTAAAGTTCAAAAAGGGGAGATTAATGATGTTCTGATCCGGGCAGGAGAGTTCATTTACCCTGTTGATTTCATAGTTCTGGAGACACAACCTGTGTCCAACTCCAATCATAGGGCTCAAACTCTTGTTATCCTAGGGCGACCATTCCTTGCTACTGCTAATGTCATCATCAATTGTAGGAATGGGTCTATGAGGTTAACCTTTGGGGACATGACTAGAGAAGTCAATGTCTTCAATCTAGGAAAAAAAACCCCGCGATATCGAGGACCAAACATTTGAAGTCAACCTAATTGAGAACTTAACAAGTGAACATGGGGAAGAATTAGAATTAGAAACAGAGTGTGACTTCGGATTAGAGTCTGATGACTTTAATCTTGATCAGGTTGTAGATTCTGCTGTGAAATGGGCCTCAAACCCTATTTCACCAACAATGGAGCCAACAGATTTGACTAGTCCTTCCAGTGAGCCTACCTCCTCCTTAGAATTGAAAGCCTTACCTGCGCATCTCAAGTACGCCTAACTAGGTGAACAAGACACCTTTCCTGTCATCATTGCCTCCCATTTAAATGACGGGGAAGAAGAAGATCTAAAAGCAATTCTAAGAAAACATAGGGGAGCCATTGGGTGGACTATGACTGATATCAAGGGATTAAGTCCAACCATCATTCAACATCGTATTCATCTCAATGAAGACGCCACACCTAAAAGAGACCCGCAGCGTAGGTTAAACCCTATAATGCAAGAGGCTGTTCATGCTGAAATCATAAAACTCTTAGACAATGGGATAATTTATCCCATCTCTGATAGCCAATGGGTCAGTCCTGTCCACGCGGTTCCAAAGAAATCCAGTTTCACCGTAGTGGAAAACGAGAACAAAGAGTTGGTTCAAACTCGACTTCCCACGAAGATCCGAGTTTGCATCGACTATAGGAAACTGAATGCTGCAACTCGTAAGGACCATTTTTCACTTCCCTTCATTGATCAAATGCTTGAACGTTTGGCAGGTCACGAGTATTACTGTTTCTTGGACGGTTACTCGGCTATAACCAGATCACTATCGCTCCTGAGGACCAAGAAAAGACTACGTTTACATGTCCATTTGGGACATTTGCTTATCGTCGGATGCCCTTCGGCTTATGCAATGCCCCAGCAACGTTTCAACGTTGCATGTTAAGTCTTTTCTCTGATATGGTAGAACGATTCTTAGAGATCTTTATGGATGATTTCTCCATCTATGGAGATTCATTCACTCAATGTCTCCACCATTTAGAACTCACCCTCCAACGTTGTGCTGAGAAAAATCTGACACTGAACTGGGAAAAATGTCACTTCATGGTAAAACATGGAATTGTCTTGGGTCATGAAATCTCCAAGAAAGGAATTGAAGCGGATAGAGCCAAAATTGAGGTTATTGCTAAGCTTCCCATGCCCAACTGCGTTAAGGACATTAGATCCTTCTTAGGACACGCTGGTTTCTACCGAAGATTTATCAAGGATTTTAGCAAAATTGCTAGGCCCTTGACTAATCTGTTAGCTAAGGATGTGTCCTTCACTTTCGATGCTGAATGCATAAACTCTTAGGAGAAGCTTAAGAGAGCTTATTTCTGCACCAATCATTTCTGCACCGGATTGGTCTAAGCCGTTCGAAATCATGTGCGATACTTTTGATTTTGCCATAGGCGCTGTCCTAGGACAACACATTGATAACAAGCAGCATGTGATTTACTACTCTAGTAGGACTCTCAACGATGCTCAACTGAACTACACTACTACTGAGAAGGAATTCTTGGTAGTAGTGTTTGCCTTAGAGAAATTTCGTCCCTACCTATTAGGGTCCAAAACCACCATTTTCACCGATCATTCTGCGCTTAGGTACCTCATGATGAAGAAGGATGCCAAGGCCCTACTCATTCGTTGGATACTCCTTCTTCAAGAGTTCGATATTGAGATTCGAGATAAGAAAGGCGTAGAAAATGTCGTTGCTGACCACCTCTCACGGATCCCTAATTCTCCATGCAACGAATTACCCATAAATGAAGATTTTCCTGATGAACATCTCTTAGCTATCTCTAGGGAACCTTGGTTTGCTGATATAGTGAATTACTTAGTCACAAACCAAACTCCGTCTCATTGGTCCAAAAATGATGTTTACCGGTTCTTATCCCAAGTCCGGTATTTCTTTTGGGAGGAACCGTATCTTTTCAAGTACTGTTCTGACCAAATTATTAGGAGATGCATTCCCGATGAGGTTAAGAGTGTTCTATCCTTTTGTCACGAACTTGCATGCAGTGGACACTTTGGTCCCCGCAAGACTGCTGAAAAAGTGCTACAAAGTGGGTTTTATTGGCCCACTCTATTCAAGGATGCTTATGAATTTTGCAAGACGTGCCCTAGATGCCAAATGGTAGGAAGGATTTCAAACCGAAATATGATGCCCCTCAACCCAATTCTAGAAATAGAACTCTTTGATGTTTGGGGCATCGACTTTATGGGTCCATTTCCTAATTCATTTGGGAACCAATACATATTGGTTGCTGTGGATTATGTGTCCAAGTGGGTAGAAGCCATTCATTGTAAAACTAATGATAACAAAGTTGTCATAAAGTTTTTGAAAGAGAACATTTTTTCACGCTTCGGAACCCCTCATGCTATCATCAGTGATAATGGCACTCACTTTTGCAATAGATCTTTTGAAGCTCTTATGTGAAAGTATGTCATAACTCACAAGTTGTCCACACCTTATCATCCTCAAACCAGTGGGCAAGTTGAGGTTTCAAATAGACAAGTCAAGCTTATCTTGGAGAAAACTGTGAACCAAAACCTGAAAGATTGGTCCATCAAACTTGTAGATGCTCTATGGGCCTACAGGATCGCTTTCAAGAAGATTCTAGGAATGTCTCCTTATAAGTTAGTCTATAGCAAACCTTGTCACTTGCCCGTTGAGTTAGAGCACCAAGCCTTATGGGCAATCAAGCAGCTGAATTTCGACTTGACTAAGGCCGGTGACCTTCGAAAATTACAAATTTCCGAATAGGAGGAATTGAGAAATGAGGCCTATGAAAATGCTAGGATCACTAAAGATAGAGTCAAGATTTTCCATGACAAGCACATCATAAGAAAGACCTTTGTCCCTGGACAAAAAGTCTTACTCTGTAATTCTAGGCTTCATCTTTTTTCAGGAAAATTGAAATCAAGATGGACTGGGCCATTCGTTGTAAAAACCGTGTTTCCACACGGTGCAGTTGAGATCAGTGACACCAAGAATGGAAATGACTTTAAGGTAAATGGTCAACGCCTTAATCCTTCTTGAAATCGGTGCCGGTAATGAAACGGTAATGGGTCTTTTTGACCCAGTGTATCGGTAACTTTCCTCCTTTCCATTTTATTTCATGCATTTATACATTTCTTTCATACATTGGGGACAATGCATGAGATAAGTGTGGGGGAGGGTTCTAACATGACTGATATAAAAAAAACAAAAAAAATAAAAAATATATATATAAAAAAAAACTTTTTGAAAGGGGTAGAACAATATTTTGATATTTTTTTTGTAAGAAATTAAGTCAATTTTAAGGAATAGGAGAATCATAATTAGGATTTCTTATACTTGGTCAAAATAAGAAACTTGTTTGATTTTTAGGGTCAGGAAGAAAATTTGTGAAAGTAATTTGGTCTTGATATTTACCTTGATGACATATGCACACTAAATACACTTACACACTTAGGGTTTAAAATAGAGACTCTTATGCCTTATAAAAAATATATTATGAAAAAAAAAGAGTAAAAAATAAGTCTAATTATTGATTAGCTAGGTGCTTTGGCCTAAGCAAGCCTTAGTATTTATGCAAAAGATAATTAGATAAGTTTGAAAAAAAATGTGTATAAAAATCCTCTGATTAAGCTGGGTATTTATGCCTCATGAAGCATAAGTATTCACGCCTAAAAGGGTACATCTTATAAATAAAAACCTTGGTTTCGTGGCCTTATTTGCTCGAGTGTTTAAGTCCTTAGGGGTGTTTTCTCACCTGGTGCCCTAAAAACCTGTCCGGTTTGGGTGTCACCGACTGAATGCTCGTTACATGGGCAGATTAAAAATCCTAATGAAATTGAGGAATAAATTTCACCAAAAATAAATAAATATAAGGCATATGATTTAATGTTAAAGAACCCTTAGTCAACTTCACAGTCACAATGGTGCATACGACTCTGGGTAAATTAATAGACTAGATGAGAAGTACAAGTCGACTCCTTATTTTAATTGATGACATGTTTTTGAATAGAGACTAAGTTTAGGAATGAAAAATTTGATTTCCTATAACTTATAGATTACTTAAAGCCTTACAAATATACTTCAAATATTTCTCCTTTAAAATGCTTTTCGAAAATACTAACCTTTTTTCTCTTTCTTTATGGATTTTATGGGTGCAATCCACTGAAAACCCTCACGAGACAAAACTTGTCCTCTAGGGATAATCTAGAGGTTTAACGGCTTGTTGCACATGCTCAGTGCAATCGAGTGACCTGCGAAAGTGGTCTAATAATTATTAGAATTAGTCTGAGGTTTTGCTCGAGGGCGAGCAAAAGATAAGTGTAGGAGTGTGATTAGTCACATATATTGCATTT